>CM039610.1:13755383-14005737 GCA_022457205.1 Saccharum spontaneum
TGCTTGTGTTCCTATCCACAATATTATTGTTAAAGATATTTGGATAAAACTTGTTTCTTAACAAATTGTTTTTCCTATTTTGTCATTTTGGTAGTACTGAATCTATCTCAGAAAGCTCGATGATGGCACACTAAGGAATTCCAATCCATTTGCTGATGAAACTGAAGGATTGCAGAGAAACATGTATGTCCCCTCCTTCATTGGCTCTCCGAGCTCACGCAACCATTCTTCGTCTCGTTCTTGCAGCTCCTATACGAGTATATTGCGTGGAAAGATTTTTGGATCAAGCAGAGGTATTTCTTTCAAAGACATAGCAAATGATGACATGCTGGCTCCTTCTGGTCATTTACCATTGCAGTCTCCTGAGTCGGTGAAACAGCCTTCGGTTCAGCTATCATGTTCTTTTGGCCAATTTAACGAGTTGCTAGGGAAGTTCACCAATTTGCAGGACCTAGCAACTCCTAGAAAGCTGTTGTGCCATCCAGGTTTTCTGATCTTGGTCATAATGTTGGAAAGCCTGAAGATCCTACGCAGGGTAACATTTTCAAGATCAACCAGTTGTCTAGACTTGCAAGCAGCTCTAGAGAGATTCCAACTTTCGGAAATGAGTATCAGAAGAAAATCACAAGAATCACGGGGAAAGTCATACCAGTGGTAGGTTTCAGGGAGTAAGTGGCACCATTTAGGTTTGGAAATGACACACACTCTACATTGACACCAATTAGCAATTCTGCTTTGGCTAGTTCTTCAAGCACTAGACCTGACCTTCAGATAGACAATTCTGAAATGCTGACCTAGGAGCTGAATGGCAGTGGTGCAAGTGACAACCACCATGATGGTGGCACCATTAGTCATCAAGCTATTAGTGACCAAGTGAATTACATCAATGAATTCCTCATGGGAACAAGTGAGGCACAGAATGTGGAGAGTGATGACTTGGATGATTTCATTACTTCCTTGGTTAATCAAGTAAGATCCTTTCTCCTCCTTTTTATACATAAAAATTTGTCTCTGTCCTTATTTTCATTTTATGCCATTTCACATTTTTGTGCAAAAGTAAATTAACACTAAGGCTGGGCATTCGGGTTACCCGAAAAATTCGGGTAGTTAAAAATTCGGGTATTAAAAGATTTTTGCTCCGAAAAAGCATTACCCGAAATTTCGGGTACCCGATAATTCGGGTTCGGGTTCGGGTTTTACCCGATATACCCGAAATTGACAAAACCAACCATTTTAGAATAATTGAAGTACCATTTTAAAGCAATAAACAATAGTCGTATAAATCACATCATGTCTTCATATCAATTACCAACAAATCAATTATCAAATTAGCATAAATCTACATTAATTCATACCAAATAATATATTTATATGGCATTGAAATACTTCATATCTTCGTATTAGGAATAGAAGAGCAAATGTTTGAGATATTTCGGGTAATTTGGGTAGTTCGGGTACCGGAAAACATTATCCGAATTACCCAAACTAATTTCGGGTTTTTACAATCACTATCCGAAATTGCGATCGGGTATTTCGGGTTCGGGTACTTCGGGTTTGGTTTCGGGTAATTCGGGTTCGGGAATCGGGTATCGGGTTGGTAGATATGGGCTATCAATCTACAAATTCTTATGATTGTTATTTCTTGAAATTAGATTGATAGCCCATATCTATTTTTTTATGGAACACCAGAACAGACAGAATAAGTGAGAGATAGAGCCATTGTTCATTACTATATTCGGAGCCATGAAGGAACCTTCAATTCATAATTCATGTATGCCTGGTCGAATCAAACCTGATGCTCATGGCTTATTGACAGATCACCTTATGTCATCATAATTCCCTCTGTTGATAGTCTTGTGAATGAGAAAGAAAAGGTCATTTTTCTTTTCAATTTCTTATACAAAGGCAAACAATGTTTGATTTCCTTGACTTCAACACAAACGGCGCTCCCTCATGAAGTAGTTTGCATCATATCCTGATTGTAGTGATCTATTCATCCCTGTGATCTCAACTTGTTGTCTCCATTACTCTCATACTAGGTGAATTCCCCCTGCGTTGTTGCAGGAATATATGTAGAGAAATTTTATATTACATTGGAAAAAAGCAAATGTATAGCACCGTACGATCATTTAGGTTTGTGAGGTTGAAGCGTTGTGTTTTTATAGTTAGAGATAGTGGGTAGCCACGCAAATAGCTAAGGTTTCAAATATACATTGGCTGAAGTGACATCGAAATATAATTAGCTATTACAGACACTCAAACTATATTAGGCACTACATCTAAGATATTTACCCATTACACGCGCTCAAACTATATCAGGCCAATTGCAGAAATCGTGGATGCATCTTCTTCATTGACTGATTAATATATGCCAAATAGATAATTTTTTGCATCATTTCTACTTCAAACAGCAACCCACTATGATTAGTTTACTTCATTACTTGAAACTGGTTGTAGCAAGAAGATGAAGAAACTCTGATTGAAATCCTGCACATAATTTAAGGGAACCATTTATAGATGAGGGGAGAGTGACAAAGAACCTGCCTAGTAGATGTGGGCATCGTTGTCTAGTGCATGCAGGGAGCACGGTGTTTGCTTTCAGAGAATCACCACCTGCAGTATCAGCGCGCTTCCGGCAGGAAAGGAAAGAGCGTGCGTGAGCTAGTGTTGTTGAAGCTGCACAATATATATGACCAGCCATTTCTCCCACACCGTTTCGGCTAATCAATATGCCATCCTCCACATTCCGCCAGTTACAATTTTGGAGGAGTCAATGCTTGCGTTGGCTGCTGATTATCTTGCCATGATTATTTGAATGAGTTATTGAAAGAACAGGTGAGCAAGTGGAGAAATGGCAAAGGTAGTTATGCAGCAAACCGAGACGTTGATGGGTCAGTGGGAACTATTCTCAATTCTGTGTTAGGCGAGCGGAGTGGCACCTGTGTTGGAGGAAGGAACGCATGCACATTATCTCAGGTCAATATGGCCAGATTTATTATTAAAATTACAGAACAGCTAGCAGCCGGACGTCCGGCACCAGGACGTGTCCGGACGCAGCTCCCAGCTTATGATTCCACCCGTCCGATGAAACCGGCCCGCAACAGAAAAACGATTTGAGCGAGAACGTTTGTCCCCGCGTAATGGATCACTTGCGGCTGCCCGTCCCCACTGTGCCGCCAACCCCCACCGCACTGCGTCTTCCGCCGCGCCCCGTTCACCTCCGTGCCCGTCTCTGTCCCGCCCCATGCCTAACGTGCCCCCGATGTCGTGCACACATATGCAACATCTAGATCTACTTTTAAAATATCCAGATGCCCTCTTGCAACATACAAAAGAATACAGATGAAACACTTGAAAACATGCGTCTGAAACACTTGTAAAAAGACCTGAAAACACTTGAAAACCATTGCAAAACATACGCAACATACAGATAAAATAGTGCAACATATGTGTGAAACATACGTAACATTATGAAATATTAGGAACAGACGCTTGCAACATACCTCTAAAACACTTGCAACATATGCAACATCCCGATCTACTTTTACGGTATCCTGATGAGCAACATCCAGATGACACATCTAAAACACTTGAAACATACACTTTTTACGGTATCCTGATGAGCAACATCCAGATGACACATCTAAAACACTTGAAACATACACTTGCAACATGTGCTTTCAGCATAATGTCATCTAGCGTGGAGGTCGGCGGTGGCACATGTGGCTCACTAGTGAAGCAGCGGCGTGGCCCTCGTCCAGCGCCGTCCGCTCGCGGAGGATGGGGCATGGTGCGGCGCGGCTGGCCATGGGGTGCAGCACGGTTAGTTGGGGGGGGGGGGGTTGGCTGGCTGGCACGGCGTGAATGGGAATAGGGCGCGGTTGAGGAAGGGGCCGCTTGCTATCTTCTAATCTTTATGGTCCTTTTCAAGGGCAAATAATGTTGGGGACAAAGAGACACTATAGTACAGATAAGATGTCGTAGGCATATACATGGGTCTTCAACAAAATGTCTACCCAAGACATTTATATGTTATATCGGAGTTCTGGGAAGGCAAGCAAGCTAGAAGACTAGAAGAGGGTAGATAGAGTTTCCTCTCGGGGACGGAGAGCGAAACTCTATCGGAGTAAGCTAGGTAAAAGATAGCCACACCCGGAGGGCAGGAAGGAAGGTGTTATGGGTGTGTTTAGATGGGAAAAGTTGGGGTGAAAAGTTACTGTAGCACTTTTCGTTGTTATTTAGTAAAATTTGTCCAACCATGGATTAATTAGACTCAAAAGATTCGTCTCGAACTTTACAGACAAACTATGCAATTAGTTTTATTTTTTACCTACATTTAATGTTTCATGCATGCGTTTAAAGATTTGATGTGATGGGTGGAAGAGGAAATATTTTGGGTTCCTGTAGTAAGTGAACAAGGCCTATATTTACTAGTTGTTTTGAAGATAGAGTTCCCTGGGAGGAGGGGACACGTGGCCGGGGCGCCGCAAGCGAGTGGGAGGCCGGCGGCTCGGGAGACGTTGAGCGGGAGGCCAAAGGTGTTGGCCGGTGAGGAGGCCGCAGACGCAGGCCACGGCAGCCGGGTCCCTGACCCCGCTGTTCACCTCCGCGCAGCACTTCTCCGGCGGCTGCCCGGGGTCACGTACTGCAGGCAGTCGGACACCTTGGCTAGCAGGACCGTGCATGCCCCGGCTGGTGCCGGAGCTGCCGCAGGCGCCTGTTCAGCCCCAGCTGCGAAGGCGAGAACGACGATTAGGCTTAGCACGAGGATGGTGATGGGCATGCTGGTGGTGGGGATGGGGACGCCTGGCAGCATGGCGATTAATGACTGGTTTCAGCCTTTCAGGTAATTAAGCCGGCCGTCTAGAATGACGGCAACTTTTGCTTATTCATTACTTCCAGAAGTCAACACATTGAATTACTTTGCTGCTTATGTTACATTGATTGACATGCACTACTCTTAGAGAAGATACTCAGGGTTCAACCCGATGTGAAGAAGGTTTACCTCCTGGTGAGAGCTGCTGATACGGCAGCGGCCGAGGAGCGTGTCTACAATGAGGTGCAAACAAATTATGTATTATTTTTTTTGAAAGGCATGCACATATATTATTGGCCATATATTAAGCTTGTTTTGGTTCTTCTTTAGGAAAAAACTAGACCAGCTTAGGAGGAATTAGGTGGTATTTTATTTATATTAATAAGAAGAAAATAGGTATCCAAATTCGTCTTAACGATGACTTAAAACTGGGTCGTCTTGGTATACATCCACACCTTGGACCAAGTGAGCTAGCTCAGCTTCCTTTTATTTAAGCTGCTTAATACCCTGGCCTAATTAAGTCGGCGGGCCGGTAATCTCCTTATCACCTACTCTCTCCATCGCAAAAAGAGTAAAAATTTGTATTTGAACCAAGTCAATATTTTTGTTTCTAAATAGTTTTACTATGAAAATGACTAATCGATGATGTTAGTATATATATATATATATATATATATATATATATAGTTGGTTTAAAATTATTTGACTCCTCCAAAAGCGACAATTCCATTCTTTTTAAAGATGTTTGAGTAGTTTGCCCATCGTGCACCATAAAAATATTATTTCCTATGTGCAGAAATTGATGTCATTTTAGATTTTGGCATGGTCTCTAAAAGACATCTTTGCTTATCACAACCTCCATCCTAAAATACAATGGAATATAAGTTTCTTCTAAGTTAAATAATATTAATTTTGACCAAGCTTATAAGAAAAGTAGTAAGGCCTATACCATATTAAAGAGGTAAACTATGAAAATATATCTTATAATACATCTAGTTATGCTCGTTTGATACTCCAATATTATATATTGTCCTTTTCTATAAACATGGTCATACATATCATATACAATTTGACTTAAGACAAACTCTGAATCCATTGATAGGATGAGCAGTAATATTTTATATCCATATTTTAGTACAAAATAATAATTTCTATTAAAAATAAATTCATTCATAACAAATATAATTTATGTTTTCATTTAATTTACAAGTTAAATCCAATAATGTTTCATATATAAGTGGTCAAAGATTGAATGCACACTTTTTTAGGGCGACACATGTATTCATCAAGAACGGGTCTTATTGTAGTCTTGCTAAGTTCATTGGTATGCGAGGGAAATTTTATATATATCAGGTGGAGCAGACATTAACTTTGTAATTTAGTACGTAGTTTGAACTTAAGGTCAATTTCAGAGATGAACATTTTTTTTCATTCAATTATCAAAACTTATTGAGTTTGACTGACCCTGATAAAAAGACCTAGATCTCACCTAGCTACTCTCTGTCCCTGAATATCTGTCATTTGCGTTTCCCGAGAAACAACTTTGACTAAATATTTATTAAAAAATATTAATATTTATAGTACATAATTAGTATGATTGGAAAGATCTTTGAGTCTAGTTTTTTCATAAATTTATTTGGAGATACAAATATTGCACGCATTTTCTATAAATCAAGTCAAACTTGTGGCACGCACACCAATGACGACAGATATAAAGGGACGAAGGGAGTATATTTGTGTGATTTTAATAATAACTTTAGAATTGAAATCCATCTGTTGACTAAAAAATAATGATCTTTATTAGTTGACTGGGATATAGATCTAATTAAGCACACAAAAACAAAAAAAAGATCAAGAACTACTTTTCAAGGTCTGTTTTTTTTAGGTTGTAGGGAATGAATTATTTGGCACCCTGCGA
This sequence comes from Saccharum spontaneum, assembly GCA_022457205.1. Classification (NCBI taxonomy): domain Eukaryota; kingdom Viridiplantae; phylum Streptophyta; class Magnoliopsida; order Poales; family Poaceae; genus Saccharum; species Saccharum spontaneum. The sequence continues at coordinate 13,762,118 of CM039610.1, forward strand.
GAAAAGTATGGGTGCAGTTTTCATAGTTTCACCAAAGAAAAGATATCACCTTTAGCCGGTGACATAATCGATGAGAATTTAGGGCTTGAGAGCTCCAAGATATTGGAATTGTCAAAGGAGATTGACATCATAGTCAATGGAGCTGCAACAACAAATTTTTAAGAATGGTATTATTCATCCATGTTGTACAATACTCAAAGAAACAAAACAAAAATGAACTGGGCCGGGTCACGTGACTAATGAACATGCATGTGTGCAGATATGATGTTGCCTTGGCATCCAATGTCTTGGGCACAAAATACGTTTGTAAATTTGCGAACAAGTGCTGTAATCTGAAAATGCTGCTTCATGTTTCCACTGGTACGTAATCCTGATAAATATATACTGATATCATTGCTAATGGAATAGCAAATAAATAGGCATTGCCGTTGGATATTCAGTGAGTTAAATTTATTTTTAAATTGACAGCGTATGTAGCTCGTGAGCAACAAGGGCTTTTATTGGAGAAGCCATTTCAGATTAGCGAAATGATAAAACAAGGTTGCCATTTGGATATCGATGCTGAGTTAAAGTTGGTAGATTCTATCAAGGCAGATCTTATGCACTCAAGTGGTAACTCAGAGCAGTTAGAGAAGAAAACCATGAAGAAACTTGGATTGAAGAGGTTCCAACATAATTCCACATCGAACTTATATAATGCAAGAATATATGTGCATGTGGCATGCCGTTGGTATTTAACACATGAAACTTGGTCTTTTATGAAGGGCTAGACACTTTGGATGGGCGAACACATAGGTGTTCACGAAGGCTATGGATGAGATGCTTCTTGAGCACTTCAGGGGTGACTTTCCAGTTGTAGTTGTTCGTCCCAGTATGGTAACCAGCATTTACCATGACCCGTTGCCTGGCTGCACTGGCGGAGCCTCATGGAGGCCAAACTGGGTCATGGCCCCCACTTGCCTCTACTGGTAGTTCTATATCCTCTCTTTGTTACTCTAAGTAGCTAGTATATTCTATAGAAAAGCTGTTGCATTCAATGTGAAAACAGGTTCAGCTAATGGAAAGTGAAGGAGAAACACAATTTGCTACGCTTGATAATTTTGACAGACTTGATAACTGATATATGGCACAGTATGATGCATTTCAACTATACTCGTATTGAACAATTTGGCCCCGGCTTATTTAGTCCCCCGCTCCGCCACTGCCTGGCTGGTTAGAAGGGACTAGGTATAGATGCTAATTGTACACTGCTTTATTATAAGTGGTTTATAAATCTTATAAATATAATTAAGACGGTAAACTAGTTGACATGTAATGGAAAACACTTTTTATGTACTATAGGACAATTGATACTATAATAGCCGCTTACGCCAAGCAAACGATTCCACGTTTTATTGGCCATGGTGATGTCATCCTTAATGTGGTAAGAATATAAAAGAATCAACAAAGATATAAAATATTTTTTCATTTTTTATACTAGTATATAATAAGAAGCTTAAATATGATGACATGTTCGCAGATTCCCGGAGACATGGTGGTGAATGCAATGGTGGCAGCGATGGCCATTCACTGGAATGAGAAAGGCCAAGTTGTCATCCATGTGACCTCGTCCCTGCAAAATCCGTTGTCTACCGCTACCACATTGGATATAATGTACCGCTACTTTTCCACTAACCCGCAGATGGGAAAGAATGGGAGGGTCATCAAAGCTTAAAGGTTACTCTTAACCTACAAATTTGAATGCTTTCGAACTTACATGTTTCTTAAGTACAAGCTGCCATTAGAGGTCAGACCCCTACGACATCAAGAACTTATACTGCAAATTTATTGTGGATGCAAAACATATGTGCTCTGGTGTATCACTCTGACTATGTGCCCTCGATCTGACAAACAGATGTTGCATGTGGTAAATCCATTTCTCGCTACTACAATATGTTGAACAGAAGCTACAAATACTTCATTCTCTTGGCAAAGTTATATGCACCATATGGTTTCTTCAATGTCCGGTAGGTTTTGCAATGTTCTTATTGTGATGGTACATTACACATTTCTTGGAATGATAAAGCTAAAGCAGGGGTTGTGTGGACATTAATTAGATACTTATTTGATCTATTTTCTCCACCCCTTTTTATATATATTTCCTGAGATTATGTTTCCTCTTTTTTCCTATTACCACACATATTAGTGTGTGTGTGTGTGTGTGTATATATATATATATATATATATATATATATATATATATATATATATATATATATATATATATATACGGCGAGGCTAAAATGCAACAAGGTGCATTTTATATAGCAAATGCACAGACCTCATCCCACCAGCCCCGCCACCCCGTGCACGTACACACACGCGCTGGGCGCGCACACACCGCCCTCCGCATGCAGGGAATCTTTTTTTGTTTCGAATCGAAAAAATGCAATATCTCATAAACCGTAGCGCCTATTTTAGATCCGTTTGCATCAGGTTGTTCAAAAAAATGCTTAACAAAACGAGATCCATGAAGACTATATTTGATGAACTTTTTTTAAGTATGTAATTGCAACTTCAATGTACTATGAGTTGCCATCATGATTACAACACAATTGCAACTTGCCTGTAGTTGTAGCGTAGTTAGCGCTTGTTGCAACCATTTAGAACGTAATTTTTACCTATTTTGCTACTACAACAACTAGTTACAACCTAGTTGCAAGTCTAGCTAGTGAACAACGTGCATTTTATATACCAAATGTGTGTATTCTCTACCAATTGCAACCGCGAGACTAGACCAATCACAACTATAACATCATACTAATTGCAACTTGACGGAAGTAATTGCAACAGATCTGATCCAATGCAACTGGACCTGATATAGTTGCAACCTGACACGATCCAATTACAACTAGAGTTAGGCTAGTTGCAACTGGGCAAGAACCAGTTGCAACCAAGGTGGGTGCAACATATTTGGTACTAGTGGCAAACGTGCGCCCCTGCGCGCGAGTGGTAAGAGATCTGGAATACATAATAATTGTGAATGCGATAAACATGAATTTTTTGACAGGCTGAGGCACAATGTAGCAAGCGTAGGTATATATACAAAATATTACATATGATCTGGAGTTTTGATGGTTATGAAGCTTCTTAGATAGTAAGGTTCAGTGTTTATATAAAAGCGGCACAGAGCGTTGGGCAGTAACATTATACAAGATTAGTAGGGAGCTAGTAGGGAGCGGAGTGTGGCCTCTCTCAGACCAACTATACAAAAGCATCACAGTGTTTGCCAGAAATATTATACAAGGTCAGTAGCAAGTGAGCTGCGGATTATATATGATAAAGGAAAAGGAAAAGCGTAACAGAGGCTCTATTGAAGTCATCAACCACCTGAAATTGTAATATGAGAAAGGAAAAGGAAAATACAAATCAGGTTTGAATTAAAATTTTCAGATAGTTGCAGCCCGGATTATATACAAATGGGCTAGCATTATACATTTTGCAGTATACTCAATGGCTTACTGCTACCACTACAAATATAATCCTGCACATTCGAGTAATGCCCATACAAATTAAGTCCCCAATTTTATAAACTGGAAATGCAGGAGCTAGGTTCCATATATCACCATAAAATAGTTCTGTTTCTCAATGTTTATCAATGGGTAGTGACATGAGTAGACCCTATGTTTCTGAATGACATGGTCTTAACAGCAAGGAAACTGGTTTTGGTGGAAGAGAATAGCAAGGCTAATTTTCTGATGCCTACAGATTGTAAATTGCAAAGATCAGCATGCTTCGAAAGGTGCACTCAATGTGAACGTAGTGAACAATATCATGCTGTAATATACAACAAGAATTTGGGCAACAAAAAGGTAAGAATGTTTTTAAACATGGAGGATCAACAATGTTTTATAAGCATACAGTGTTGTCTGGATATGTGCGAGAATTTTAAGCAAAATAAGAGGAAATGTTGATGTAATCGTTATAAGGAAGAACATACCTTTTTGAAAAACCATCAAGCACCGAAATCCTCTGTTTCATTTCTGAAAAGGGGACGTGCACCAAGGAAGCACTGCAATGTATTTGAAAATGTATTCTGACAGCGTTATAGTCGTCTTTTGCAGTTGTATACAAAAAGAGAAACTATCATGTACTTCAAGAAATAGTTCCGTTGCGGCAGGAAGTCATGGAGGCATTTTTCATAGAAATAAACAACCAGAGACGCTCATTGATAAACCCCTGTCTATGCAGTTAGCTGAACATGAACGTAGGAACCTAGAATTGAATACAGCAAAAGGCAAATAAACAAGATGTAGTTTTTAAATTTACTCTTTGTCCACAGTTCACTCTATAAATTGACGTACAAAGACATTTAATAATAGCAGGGACTGATCTGATAATAGTGCTAGGAGCAATGCCTATAACAGGAAAGGATAGAGGGTAGGAAAGGCAGTACTGTCTTTACCCGCGCAAGCTTGCCGACCATTTCCTCAATATTAGGCGCGAACTTTAATGCATGATAGCTAACTGTGCATTGTGGCCGGTTAAACTAAGTAGATTATCATATCTGAGCACTGAATATTCACATTAGCTTTAGACTGTTTCGTTGAGAGCGTACCTATGTGAAAAGATATGACCATTGCACAGAACAAAGAACAAAAGCGAATAATAATGCTCCCTTTACCACAACATCTAAGGTTATCAGATGTTCTGAGCCACAAAACTAAAATGGACAGCAAAAAACAAAATGTTGCACTCAGAAATTTACTTACCCTAACCCGCTGAGAAATGGATTGATAGACATTATCTTTCTCTCTTTCATACTTGGAGGTACATTATCAATCCAAAACTGTGGTGAACTGGTGAAGCATACTTTGGGATGTTCTTGACAGTACGCCTGTTACATACCAGTAATTCAATGCATATCATGAGAATATGAATATTCAGTCAAGCATAAAGAAATTTCCAGTAATATAAGGATGAGTGCAGAGAGCATATTTTTTTAGAACAGGGAACCTAAGATAAGACAACGCACCCGAGCAACTAATGGAAAGAAAAGAACTGTCTTCACTTTGGTTTCACAAGAAGTTCACAAATCATCGTTTTTTATTTGAGCAAAAGTTGACAAATAATTGTCTTAATGTAGCAGAATGCTGGATAAGCTGTACATGACCCAATTTTTTTTTATTGGTACATATATAGTTCACTTCATCTTAGTTATACCTAATGACATTGTTGAATTACCTGTGCATGAGCAAAGCTAAAAAAATTCAGAGAAAAACCTAAGCAGCATGAGTACAAATTGACTGTAGATCGGAATCAGATATCATAGTGGAGGAAAACAGTGGCAGTTCAATGAAAGGTAGGTGAACATATGCCGACCAAAAGATGACTGAAACAGGAAAGCAATCAGATAACCCCTAGATTTAAATTTATTTGGAGTGTTTTTGTAAAACATAAAGAACAGAGCATCACAAAGAACAAAGGACCTATATTTTATTCACAAAGCTGCTATAAATAATTAGTGCTCCAAGAAACAACCCCCAGCATACATTTGTATTGGCTGAAGAACTGTTTTTTTCTTTTTCTCTCAATTGGAACTCTTTGAAGTGGGAACCACGAGATGAATCGGAACTAAATTGCAAGGAAGACAAATGATAATGTGCTTGTCAAGTTATTTTGTGAACCCACATATTTGCTCTTCCAATTGCAAATTCTGCAGTAGCAACCCAATACTGTAGCAGGCATGGCATTCTCCTATCTGACAAAAGCAGCACCTTGCCCTATGCAGTGACCCTTGGTGCCCAACTCTGAACCTACAACTTCAGCAGACATAGCATTCTCCTATATACATATTTGAGTTGCCTGTATAGAATTCCAAGCATAAATTGCAATACATACGGGCAGGAACCTAAAATTAGAGAACAGCAATGAAAATAAATATATTTTTCTGGCCTGCAATTATGCATGTAAATGTCACCTGACCTCATACATGTTTCCTATGAAACTAAACAAAGCTTTCCCGTGAAAGCAAAGAGGCAGGAACCCAAAAATAGGCAGGACAATAAGGTAGGGACGGCGAATGTAAAAATAGGCACAAAATGTCAGGCACGCATGAAGGGGAGCATGAAGGAAAGGGCGAAAATAAGGTTCTCACCGAAACATGAAATCATTTTTAAAAATTGTTTGCTGACTCAATCTCTGTGAAATACCGCTTGGTGAGTGCACCCGAAGGAGCACAAAAATCAGGCTTCGCTGACTGGAAGTTGAGGCTGCAAACAGAAGCTAGGCAGTGCTGGGTAAAGAGAAGAAACACAAGAGAAGTACCAAGATAGGTAGTGTGTGCACCGGTGTCCTGCATATCCAACTTCGAAAGTAGGACACATACACCAAATAGTTAAAGTGTCACACCCATTTTTAAGGAACAAATGGAGTGTATATTCTTATGTGCGCCCAGAGATCAATCACACATAAGTTGACAAATATAAATAGTATCATCACAAATGTTTATTACATAACGAATAGATTCACAGAGTCTTCACTTAAATAAGCGGAAACATAGTATAAATATAGTGGTAGCTAGCTCCATAGCACAGGCACGTCAACTGGTTGACCATAAGTCTAGTAATCTTCAGGAAAGTAGTAGTAGTAGTCACTATTTGCACTTTCGGAATTCCATCCTGTGGTGGGGGAATGCAAGGGTGAGCACAAAAGTACTCAACAAGTGTAACATGGGGTTCATGTAGCTCAAATAGGATAGACACTGGTTCAACCGCGTGTAGCTTTTAGTTGATCATGTTTTAAGCAATTGAGTAGCATCAAATAGGTAATATTCCTGAAATAAACATATGATCATGCAAAGAGAATAATGAATAGCAAAAACAAGTAAATTAATAGTGATCTCTATTCCGTAAGGGTCCAAGGCCGCTCGTATCCGTGAGCACGGCTGATATACCAGTTTTACACTCTGCAGAGGTTGTACACTTTCACTGTGAGTCGTGATCCCAAAAGCCCGAGGTCATGACTCCCCATTGGACAATCGAGTTTCACTATGAAGTCTTTCCAAGGTTCGTCTAACAAGTTAGGGCCGCTAGGTTTCTGTGGCCTGCAAATGTAGAGCCCCCCTTCCGTATGGCACAATGACACGCAGCCTATACTCATAGGGACAGGAGCCGCACTACACCCAGCCCGGAACACAACCCCTTTTGCGCCATAAAGGTAACCACTAACAAGCTAGAAAAGGTCCTCTTATATGACTAAAGCCAGAGCCATGTAGCCCTCACAGCTGTACTGTAAGTCCCGGATGTTCGCTTACAGATAAGTCCTTACGGAGAGGAATCTAGAGATAACTCTAGCCCTCTTGTTCCCTGTTGCTAAAAGTCATCTTTTAGAGTTATTGCATATATCATTAGTACAAGATCATAGTTTATGTGAGCACTAGCCACTACCCAATGCCAATAACCATAGGATTCAAGGAACAAGATCAATACTAAGGCATCCTTAACAAAGAGACACATGCAGCATGAATTAAGTGAATTAAAGTGAATAGGTAACAAGGATAATCCCATGCTATACTTGCCTTGATCTAGCTGATCCGGTTGATCCGACTCGTAATAGTACTCTTGATCACCAACGAACTGATCACCGTCTATTCTCGATTAACACGTCAACAACAATCATCCAAAGGCAATCATGCAAAGCAAACAAAGCTACAATTAGAACAGTACACCAACAGCAGTAAAATAAGATGAAAAGTTTTTAAAACAAATCTACATCGCTCTAGGATCACACAGACGCGAAATTCACACAAATCGGAGCTAAAACAGAAAAGTTATGATTTAAACAAGATTTACTTTATTAAAGTAATAGATTAAATCTAACCTCGAATTTTAAAAGTGTAAAATCTACTATACAGCAGTACTAATAGATAGAATATGAAATTATGAACCTAACGCAACTTGAACGGATCAAATCGGAGTTAAAACGGAGATTTTATGACCTAATTATACCTAGTGGCAATTCTGTAAATAACTGAAAGCGTATTTTCATTTAAACCGACGAAAATTACGTTTTCAAAATAACAAAGCGTAAACCAGCGAGTGCGCCATGGATTGCGGGTTTAAAAACAAAGAAACATAAGGGCTCTTATGCAAAAGAGGCAGCCGAAGGGGTATCAAGAGATGTAGGCCGTTGGATCTGATTTGGAGGGCTGAGATTAAATGAAGGGAGAGAGAAAAGAGATCTCTGGCCGGCTATAGTGTCCGACGCGGTGGAGGACATGGCCGGCGGCGAAAATCTCGCCGGCGTTCACCGCTAGGGCCCTAGAGGCCATGATTTGGCTCGGGAATAGCACGGGAAAAACGAGGAGCTCACACCGAACTCACCGGAGAGGGGAAACGGAACGGAGACGGGTCGTCGGGTGACTCCAAGACCGGCGGCTCCCAAGGTTGGTCGGTGGCGGCTCGGCACGTTGACCCCCTCGAGATCCGAAAGCGCAGCTCGGTTCTACGGCGGCGTGGGGAGATACGGTGCGGCTGGGCGCTATTTATGGCCGGCTTGGCCGGCTATAGGCGTGCGGGTCAAGGAAAACCGACGGCTTCGGACTCCATGATAGAGTCCAGCTCGGGCACGACGAGAGGAAGGGGACGACCCGGAGCGGCCGACGCGCGGGCCCGGATGGCAGTGACACGGGAGAGGAGAGAGGGCCGCGACAACGTTTCGGCCTAGTGGGCCTCGGCGAGCTGGGCTCGGCCCGTTCGCTCGACCAGACGAGAAGGCCGAACGGCCCAGGAGAAAAGGAAATGCGGCTGGGCCGAAGGAGAAAAGTAGGGCGTGGGAGAACTGGGCTTCCGGCCCAAAGCTGAGAAAGAATTTTCTCTTTTTTCCTTTTTCTTTTCTAACACATTCAAATACATTTTCAAATGATTTTTGAAATAATTTTCTTTTTAAAATAAAAACCAATCACCCAATTAAAATATGCAACGGCATGTATGCACAAACACTTATTTAACCCTATATTTGATTTTATTTAAACAAAAATATTATTTCACTAAATTTTCATGCACACAAAAATGCTCAACTAAATCAAATTCCCTATTCAATAATATTCAAAAATTTAGGGTGTTACAATTCTACCCCCCTTAAAAGAATCTCGTCCCGAGATTCGGACGATGCTTACTCAAACAACTGTGGGTATGCTTTTCTTAAATCTTCCTCGCTTTCCCACGTAGCCTCTGCTTCCGAATACCGACTCCACTGAACTTTACACATCTTTATAACTCGGCTTCGGGTAACTCTTTCCGCTGTCTCCAAAATTTTCACGGGATACTCCTCATAAGTAAGATTTTCCTTAACAGTGAGTTCTTCCAACGGTATTTGTTCTTCCGGTACACGCAGATATTTCTTTAACTGAGACACATGGAACACATCATGCACACCTGCTAAACTCTCAGGCAATTCCAACTGATATGCCACTTCACCACGTCTCTCTAAGGTCTTAAAAGGACCGACATACCTTGGAGCTAACTTTCCTTTCCGATTAAACCTTTTCACACCTCTCATAGGTGACACCTTCAGATAAACATAATCTCCCACTTCAAAAGTCAACTCTCTCCGTCGAGTATCGGCATAACTTTTCTGTCGAGACTGAGCTGCTTTCAAATTATTTCGAATCATTCTTACTTGTTTCTCAGCATTCCTAAGCACATCAGGACCAAATACTTGACTCTCTCCCGTCTGATTCCAAAACAATGGAGTTCTACACTTCCTACCATACAAAGCTTCAAAGGGTGCCATCTGTAAACTTTTCTGATAACTGTTATTATAGGAAAACTCTGCATACGGCAAACTCTTGTCCCAACTTGTACCATACTGCAAAGCACAAGCTCTCAACATATCCTCCAATATCTGATTAATCCTTTCTGTTTGCCCATCCGTCTGAGGATGATACGCTGTGCTAAAATTCAGCTTAGTCCCTAATGACTCTTGTACTTTCTGCCAGTAATACGATGTAAACTAGGTACCTCGATCAGACACTATCTTCTTTGGAACTCCATGCAAACTTACTATTCTTTCCAAATACAGCTCTGCCAACTTTGCACTGGAATACGTAGTTCTAACTGGTATAAAATGAGCAACTTTAGTCAAACGATCCACTATAACCCATATGGAATCAAAACCCCTCTGAGTGTGTGGTAATCCTACTATGAAGTCCATACCAACTTCTTCCCACTTCCACTCGGGTATCTGCATCGGTTGCAACAATCCTGCAGGTCTTTGATGTTTAGCTTTAACCCTCTGACACGTGTCACATAGTGCAACATACTCTGCAACATCTCTTTTCAAACCATGCCACCAATACCTTTCTCGTAAATCCATATACATCTTAGTACTTCCAGGATGAATAGAGTAAGCGGACTCATGAGCCTCCCGTAGGATTGCTCCTCTTATAGCTTTGTCCTCAGGCACACATAATCGTTCTCCATACCATAGGGTTCCCTTGTCATCCATCCGGAATCCGGGTGCTTTACCTTTCGGTATATTCCTCACTATCTCCTTTATCTTATCATCCGTCAACTGACCCTCGCGTATTTGTTGCTCTAACATAGGCTCTACTACTAATTCCACTGCATTAACAGCAATACCCAAGTTTAGATGCTCAAACTCAGCACATAACTCATTTGACATCGGCATTACTTGTACCTCGTTAGCATAGCTCTTTCTGCTAAGGGCATCAGCAACCACATTAACTTTACCCGGATGATAGTGTACCTCCAAATCATAATCCTTAATCAACTCTAACCAGCGACGTTGTCTCAAGTTCAGATCTGATTGAGTGAAAATATACTTCAAACTCTTATGATCAGTGTAAATATCACTTTTATGTCCAATCAAATAATGCCTCCATATTTTCAAGGCATGCACCACTGCTGCTAACTCCAAGTCATGAGTAGGATAATTTAACTCATGCTTCATCAACTGTCGAGATGCATATGCTACTACTTTGCCTTCTGCATAAGCACACAACCAAGACCCAAACGGGATGCATCACAATAAATAGAGAAGCTCTTATTCAAATCTGGCAAAACTAACACCGGGGTTGTTGTCAATCGTTTCTTCAGCTCCTCAAAATTAACCTGACACTTATCAGACCACACAAATTTAGTATTCTTTTCCAACAGCGCCGTCATTGGCTTGGCAAGCTTAGAAAACCCTTCAATGAATCTTCTATAATATCCAGCCAATCCCAAGAAACTACGAATTTCTCCCACATCCGTTGGTGGTTTCCAATTCAACACATCCTTTACCTTGCTAGGATCCACTGATATTCCACCATTAGAGACCACATGACCCAGAAAAGCAACTTCCTTTAACCAAAACTCGCATTTGCTACGCTTAGCATAGAGCTTATGCTCTCTGAGCTTCTGTAGGACCAACCTCAAATGTTCCACATGTTCTTCCTTAGTCTTAGAGTATACCAGGATATCATCGATGAACACTACTACAAACTTATCAAGATACTCCATAAATACCTTATTCATCAAGTACATAAAGTATGCAGGAGCATTAGTCAAACCAAAGGACATTACTGTATACTCATACAAACCATATCGAGTGGTGAATGCTGTCTTAGGTATATCCGTGGCACGAATCTTCAACTGATGATAGCCAGAGCGAAGGTCAATCTTAGAGAACACACAAGCACCTCTCAACTGATCAAACAAGTCATCAATCCTTGGCAGCGGGTACTTATTCTTGATGGTTACCTCGTTGAGTGACCGATAATCAACACACATCCGTTGAGAACCATCCTTCTTATCAACAAAGATCACAGGAGCTCCCCATGGTGATGAGCTAGGACGAATAAAACCTTTCTCTTGCAATTCTTTTATTTGTTTCTTAAGTTCTTCTAATTCGTTAACCCCCATCCTATATGGACGCTTAGCTATAGGTGCAATTCCAGGCAATAATTCAATAATAAACTCAATGTCGCGGTCGGGTGGCATACCTGGCAAGTCGTCGGGGAACACATCCGGAAATTCATCCACAACTGGATCCTCTTGATTAGTATTATCATCAAGTCGATTTACTGTAGTTGTCTGCGGCTTCTGCACTACGATCTCCACACTAATGCGATCTCCCTTCGGTGTTGTCAGGGCTACTGCCTTTTCCTTACACTGAATCACTGCCTGATTTTGCTTCATCCAGTCTAATCCCAGAATAAGATCAATCCCAGCTGTTCTCAACACTATAGGACTCACTTTGAACTCTACCCCCCTTAAATTTAAGCTAATAGGGAGGCATCGATAAGAAGCTTGCATACTACCCCCAGGCGAGTTGACTAGTATAGGGTTTTTCATGGCACACAAAGGAATGATATTTGTCTTAACAAATATTTGAGATATGAATGAATGCGAAGCTCCAGAATCAAAAAGAACAGTGGCAGGGATGGAGTGGACATCGAACGTACCGAGCATAACTTCAGGTTCCGACATTGCAGTCTCCTCCGACAAGTGAGTCACCTTCCCGTAGTATGGTGGCTTCTGATTACTATTCTGCTTCTGAGGAGTTTGCTGGTTGGCCTTCTCAGGACAGTTGTAAGACAAGTGACCCTCCTTTCCACAACGGAAGCACTTGGTTGGAGTATTAGGAGCACTAGTCTTCATTGGGGTGTTGTTAGAGGTACTCTGTCGCTGATTCTGGTTCCCATTCTGCTGTTGAGAGCGTTGATTGCCATTCTGCGACTGATAAGGAGGACGTTGCAGAAACTGATTACGTGGAGGAAGTTGACCACGATTCCATTGGTTGGGCGGATACCTCTGCTGAAAACCTTGTTGATAACCAGTACGTTGACGAGTGTTATTCCCAGATATCTCTCCCTGAAGTCTCTTTCTTTTAGCATCCATCTCCTTGCGCTTATTATCCACCACAATGGCGCGATTCACTAGAGTTTGATAATCTGGGTAAGCATTAGACATTGCTGCAGTTGAAGACCATCATGTAGACCCTTCAAGAAAAGTCGCTGCTTATCAGCATCATTAGCCACCTCATTTGGCGCATAACGTGACAACTGAGCAAACTTGTCTCTATACTCTGCCACAGGCATAGATCCCTGTGTCAAATTGCGGAATTCTTCTGCCTTCAATGCTATCACCCCCTCTGGTATATGGTAGGACCTAAAACTCTCGGTAAACTCCCGCCAAGTAATAGCGGGGGCATTGGCAGGACGGCCATACTGATATGAATCCCACCAATCTTGAGCTGCTCCTTGAAGTTGTCCCGAAGCAAACAACACCTTCTGCTGATCATTACACTGAGCAATGTTGAGCTGCTTCTCTACTGCACGAAGCCAATCATCAGCTTCCAATGGATCTGAGGCATGTGTAAACACTGGGGGATGACCCTTCAAAAATTCCCCACGCTTATCTCGCGCAGGCGCTCCTCCAACTGGCTGATTTTGCTGATTGTTCACCAGAGCTTCCATTAGCTGTGTCTGTATGGACAAAAGCTCATGAATAGTAGGTGTTGGTCCAACTCCACGACCACGGCCTCGACCTCGTCCTCTTCCAGACATCTGTTATCCAATACAGTATCAAATCTTAGAGATTACCATATAATAGACAATTCCATAGATTGAGATTAGAATCTGAAAATTTCTGGACACATTCCAATTTCAGCTGTTTGATAAAACAAACCTATCTCGAGTTACAGATATCCAGTAGAGGTGTTCTTTATATGGTTGGAAAGCTTATGAAATTATCTACAACTTTTGTTTAACTCATACTTCTAGATTCTGTCACGAAGTTACCCAAAAACGGAACACAACAGAAACTATTTCTGACTTCCAGACTGCACAGTAACTTCATCTTGTAACGATTATAACTCATGATCCAGAATAGATAAAAAGTTGATTCCAGAGGCATTGGAAAGGTACGTGAGTCTAGATTCCCTCATAAAAATTTCAGAATTTTTCGCTGATCAGTTAATTTTAAGCATAAAAGGAAAGACAGATCGCTCCAGAAAAGACAGAACAGAGAGAAAAGTTAACCCAACTAAATTATTTATTTATCACACTAAAACTTAATATTATATAATTTGGAACTTTTGTAGACAAGCCCACAAAGCTCCAGCACTCATTACATGGAAAATCCAACTCACACATAAACACAATAATAACTCAACTAACCACACAAAGTTCACACGACACCACAAACTCAACTTAACTTGACACTACTCGAACTATCGTAGTATTACATAAATGGTATTCCAACTCCTAAGGACGGGCTTGATGTTCATGATAATCATAGATCGGTTCCATGCCTTGGTCAATCCTTAAGCCATCTATCACTTCTTGATACCTCTTGACGTCTTTTCCCAAAGCTTTAACCAGGGCTACCAACCGACGATTTGTCACCATCATGTCATGACCAAAATCCACCATGACCCGAGGAACTAAATCCAAATTCCCAGGGTCCGTCATTACCCATCCATACTCTGGGTCTCCACGGGGAAAATAGCGATATTGATCATCTTGCATAATCTCATAGCGAAGGTGACGAAGTCCCAAGCATGCTTCAAAGGCTGCATCTTCTATGCCATCTTCTATAGTGGCACGACGTCCACTATGGGAAAAACACCGGTCCAGCAAAAAAGTGCTCAACTCATTGTTCTTAACAAAGATACGCACACTGCACTTCCAATAAGTAGCTTCCAAAGGGTGCTTATGCTCCCAGCAGACATACTCAATTGCAGGATCCCAATCTGTGAAGTAGGCATTAAGTATGTCACCCAGTCGGTGGTGTGACGGGGTGTCATGGCTTGATTTGTGATGGATCCTTGTAATCCAGCCCATAGGAAGGGATGGCACACCAATTTCAGCAGAACCACCTTGTGGAGGCGAAGGGGGCTGTCCTCCATTATTAGCAAGCTCAACATCTTCATCGTCACTCAAATAGATAACTTCCTCCTTAGGTTCAATTTCCTCTTGAGGCAAAACTGGTTCTGGCGCCTGTTCTGGTGTTGATGGTGGGGTTGGTGTAGTGTCTTCTAATTCCTCCTGAAGCTCTTCGGGTTCCTCATGAAGCTCTTCGGGTTCCTCCTGAAGCTCTTCTGGTTTCTCCAAGGAACGGGGTGGATAGTACCCTCCAGTGGTGATACGGGCAGTCTTGCGGCCACGAGGCATCTACAGATTTTAGTCCAAGGGTAAGTTGAAATTAGAGGCAATATTTTTATAATAGAATGAGGCGAAATAAGCATAATAATTTAGCAATTATCAAGAGTAGAGTGATAAGCATGAAACAAGTGAAGAAAAGAGAACTAAAACGACCATTACTAACTAGGCTTGCGTCCTACAGTCAACATAGCTCTGATACCAATCTGTCACATCCATTTTTAAGGAACAAATGGAGTGTATATTCTTATGTGCGCCCAGAGATCAATCACACATAAGTTGACAAATATAAATAGTATCATCACAAATGTTTATTACATAACGAATAGATTCACAGAGTCTTCACTTAAATAAGCGGAAACATAGTATAAATATAGTGGTAGCTAGCTCCATAGCACAGGCACGTCAACTGGTTGACCACAAGTCTAGTAATCTTCAGAAAAGTAGTAGTAGTAGTCACTATTTGCACTTTCAGAATTCCATCCTGTGGTGGGGGAATGCAAGGGTGAGCACAAAAGTACTCAACAAGTGTAACATGGGGTTCATGTAGCTCAAATAGGATAGACACTGGTTCAACCGCGTGTAGCTTTTAGTTGATCATGTTTTAAGCAATTGAGTAGCATCAAATAGGTAATATTCCCGAAATAAACATATGATCATGCAAAGAGAATAATGAATAGCAAAAACAAGTAAATTAATAGTGATCTCTATTCCGTAAGGGTCCAAGGCCGCTCGTGTCCGTGAGCACGGCTGATATACCAGTTTTACACTCTGCAGAGGTTGTACACTTTCACTGTGAGTCGTGATCCCCATTGGACAATCGAGTTTCACTATGAAGTCTTTCCAAGGTTCGTCTAACAAGTTAGGGCCGCTAGGTTTCTGTGGCCTGCAAATGTAGAGCCCCCTTCCGTATGGCACAATGACACGCAGCCTATACTCATAGGGACAGGAGCCGCACTACACCCAACCCGGAACACAACCCCTTTTGCGCCATAAAGGTAACCACTAACAAGCTAGAAAAGGTCCTCTTATATGACTAAAGCCAGAGCCATGTAGCCCTCACAGCTGTACTGTAAGTCCCGAATGTTCGCTTACAGATAAGTCCTTACGGAGAGGAATCTAGAGATAACTCTAGCCCTCTTGTTCCCTGTTGCTAAAAGTCATCTTTTAGAGTTATTGCATATATCATTAGTCAAGTTACAAGATCATAGTTTATGTGAGCACTAGCCACTACCCAATGCCAATAACCATAGGATTCAAGGAACAAGATCAATACTAAGGCATCCTTAACAAAGAGACACATGCAGCATGAATTAAGTGAATTAAAGTGAATAGGTAACAAGGATAATCCCATGCTATACTTGCCTTGATCTAGCTGATCCGGTTGATCCGACTCGTAATAGTACTCTTGATCACCAACGAACTGATCACCGTCTATTCTCGATTAACACGTCAACAACAATCATCCAAAGGCAATCATGCAAAGCAAACAAAGCTACAATTAGAACAGTACACCAACAGCAGTAAAATAAGATGAAAAGTTTTTAAAACAAATCTACATCGCTCTAGGATCACACAGACGCGAAATTCACGCAAATCGGAGCTAAAACGGAAAAGTTATAATTTAAACAAGATTTGCTTTATTAAAGTAATAGATTAAATCTAACCTCGAATTTTAAAAGTGTAAAATCTACTATACAGCAGTACTAATAGATAGAATATGAAATTATGAACCTAACGCAACTTGAACGGATCAAATCGGAGTTAAAACGGAGATTTTATGACCTAATTATACCTAGTGGCAATTCTGTAAATAACTGAAAGCGTATTTTCATTTAAACCGACGAAAATTACGTTTTCAAAATAACAAAGCGTAAACCAGCGAGTGCGCCATGGATTGCGGGTTTAAAAACAAAGAAACATAAGGGCTCTTATGCAAAAGAGGCAGCCGAAGGGGTATCAAGAGATGTAGGCCGTTGGATCTGATTTGGAGGGCTGAGATTAAATGAAGGGAGAGAGAAAAGAGATCTCCGGCCGGCTACAGTGTCCGGCGCGGTGGAGGACATGGCCGGCGGCGAAAATCTCGCCGGCGTTCACCGCTAGGGCCCTAGAGGCCATGATTTGGCTCGGGAATAGCACGGGAAAAACGAGGAGCTCACACCGAACTCACCGGAGAGGGGAAACGGAACGGAGACGGGTCGTCGGGTGACTCCAAGACCGGCGGCTCCCAAGGTTGGTCGGTGGCGGCTCGGCACGTTGACCCCCTCGAGATCCGAAAGCGCAGCTCGGTTCTAGGGCGGAGTGGGGAGATACGGTGCGGCTGGGCGCTATTTATGGCCGGCTTGGCCGGCTATAGGCGTGCGGGTCAAGGAAAACCGACGGCTTCGGACTCCATGATAGAGCCCAGCTCGGGCACGACGAGAGGAAGGGGACGACCCGGAGCGGCCGACGCGCGGGCCCGGATGGCAATGACATGGGAGAGGAGAGAGGGCCGCGGCAACGTTTCGGCCTAGTGGGCCTCGGCGAGCTGGGCTCGGCCCGTTCGCTCGACCAGACGAGAAGGCCGAACGGCCCAGGCGAAAAGGAAATGCGGCTGGGCCGAAGGAGAAAAGTAGGGCGCGGGAGAACTGGGCTTCCGGCCCAAAGCTGAGAAAGAATTTTCTCTTTTTTTCCTTTTTCTTTTCTAACACATTCAAATACATTTTCAAATGATTTTTGAAATAATTTTCTTTTTAAAATAAAAACCAATCACCCAATTAAAATATGCAACGGCATGTATGCACAAACACTTATTTAACCCTATATTTGATTTTATTTAAACAAAAATATTATTTCACTAAATTTTCATGCACACAAAAATGCTCAACTAAATCAAATTCCCTATTCAATAATATTCAAAAATTTAGGGTGTTACATAAAGCCAAGAAGGAATTACTGAACACGAAGAAAACAATAGTAATACAGGCAACATTAGTATGAAGAGGTTGAACAAACAATATGTTGGCAGATCTAGGTAGGCCACTGGTAGGCACACTTAACCGTACATGAAGAGTAATCGCTAAATCGGTAGGCAGGGAAAATACATATAGGAGTGTATGCGTCAATCTACAAATTGCATGTCTTGGAGATGGAGACGGAGGTGAGCTTTCTCAACCAGCATCTCCATCAGTAGGTAGATTCTGCTGCGTGGTGAGATCTGGTATTGCTCACCAGATGAAGCTGTGGGTCTGCTCTTGACGTAGCACAAGATGTGGGTCATCCCGTATTTTTTTTAGGAGAAAGTGAGCACAGATGGTCAGCGGATCCAACATCGTGTTGCAACATACAATACAGTCTGTGTTTACAGTTTGTTAACAATGAATACTGTTTCATTCCAATATGTCAATATGACATAAGAAAAGAATCCGTATTTGCATTAATGGATTAGCTAGGGCTCTTAGTCACTGAACGTATTTCTCCATTCACATTGAAGGGATTTTGTCAATGTTGGTAGCAATAAAGAATCAATATAGTTCAGAATCCGTATTTGCATTAATGGATTAGCTAGGGCTCTTAGCCACTGAACGTATTTCTCCATTCACATTGAAGGGATTTTGTCAATGTTGGTAGCAATAAAGAATCAATATAGTTCATGTGTTTCAGTTTTATATATCCAAGGAATTAGAATATTAGATGATCAATAAGAAGGCAGCTAAGATAATACAGTAAATGCAAATATTTTTTCCCTAACCGAATAAAATAGATGAACAGGTCCATCTCCACAGCAAGTCCTCCATTAAAAAGCTATTCTGAGAAAATAGTGTTTCACCAAGAGTTTCTTCAACCGTCAGACAATTCCATCCACTGTAAGGTCCGCTGCTGGAACTTTTAGGTAACCAGGAGAAACTGTTATAGATGGAAAAGAATTGGGATAACTAATTTGGAAAATAACGTAAGGAAAACATTATGGAATGGCGAAGAAAGACAAATGTTTTGTGCGCTGATGAAATCATTTGCCAGTTCAACTATCTGGGAAATTAGGAAAAAATGCATATTCAGGATTTGTAGCACAAATGCAGAATATAAAAGTAAATGTTGATGACTGGCATAACAGACTAATATAAAATCATAGCTGAGGTAAACTAACTGTGAAATTAACCAGGAAGCCTAAGTCCGCTTGTAACAGTAACTGAACTAAGTGGAACAAATACCCTACGTGGCCTGGTCCCTGGACATGTTGCAGTAAACACCTCAAATAATGCATTCTGACACTTTTGGGGGCTCAGATTTCTCTTTCAGGAAGGTATTTAGGTGACATGCTAATTTGTGTGATCTCAAACAGAAGATGTTTCGTCTACACAGTGGAACTTGAAGTCCAAATATTTAAGGAGTTATCAGAGGCAAGTGCAAATAGGTGATAAGCTGCATATTTCAGTAGCCCAGAGTTCTAACCTGTGTTTCTTGCTTGGAAAACAATATAAATCATACACCTCAGTTTTCATCTCGGTATAAGAAATGGAACCTGTATAGAAGAATTCATTAAACATGAACTGAAATGTAGGCAAAGAGGATGTGAACTCACTCCGTATATGCCTGCAGCTGGACCTGATCTATGGTGTATTTAAGCATAGGCTGAGAAACGAAAGGACATTGTCAGAGCGAAGTTCAGGATGGTTTGATACATGCAAAGCTTCATGAATAAGAAGCAAATTTCAGAATGGGATAATGACAACTAAATTCACATGTAGTCTTCTTAATTCCTGGAATTTGCAGTGGTCGATATATAATAAATTTCAGGTAAAATGTATACTAAGCATCTATGCAAGAAGTAGGCATATAATATTATAATTAACTGTAAGTTTAATTTGAATAAAAAAACTATGGAATAGGTAGTAGCTATCAATTTAACTGGAAATTGGATAGCATAGGCATTAAGAAAATATTGTAAACATCTAGTATCTGTGCTAAGAAAGACTGCAGGCCATCTTGGTTTTGTCTACCTTCCTCAGAAATTAGGTGGATTAAAATGTATGATTGAAGTGATTATATGATGACACACTTTGCAGCTAACTTGTAAAGGTTTATTCACAAATCGTGAAGGCAGTGAAGCCCCACTAAAATAATCTTTTGCCTGCGGCTTGCAGCACACTACTTAGCACCTGCACACATTGGATTGGGAGAAGGGCAGGGACCATGATATACCATTCTGCAGTGTCTTCCTGCAGGTCACAATGAAGCAACAGTCATGAGCCAACCAACCAATCTAATATATGTAAAAAAAAGATATACAATGAATTATTTTAACGAATCAACATGAAGAATCACTCATGGTAAAAAGAGCAGTGCACAAATATGCGAAAAAATCGTCTGGTAAAGGAGCGCATCCAAAAACCCAAAATCTGATAGAATATAGGAGATGAATCAGGAAGAACATAAATGTAGAAGGAAAAAAGGCAGGGGCTGCAACGCGTTCAGGCATGGTCCATGGTTGAGGAACGGGATTAGGAAAAAGAGAGAGGGAGGATTGTTCAACCATGGAGGCGCCGTTCCGATTCTGGTGGAGTCACAAACGCAGGGCAGCGCTCGCGCGGACCCTCGCGACCTGTACCACAGGAACCTAGGGTTTCCTGTAGCACAGCACCACACGTGTTGCAGATGGAGGAGGCGGCGTCGGGGAGGCAGCCACACCGGCGACGCTGGCCCAGGCGGCACAACGGGGAGGGGGACGAGGGGGGAGGTGGGCGGCCGCAGCCGCGCCATCCCGCTCGCGCACGCTGCCTGCCGTCGACATGGCCGCATGTAGAGAGAGAGGGAGCGAGCGGAGAGGAGAGAGAGAGAGGAGGGCACGCAAGGGGGAGGGGGAGGGGGAGGGGACGGGGAGGGGGAGGAGGAGGAGGCTGGACGTCGCTGCCATGGGCCGGTTGCACGAGCCGGCGTTGCACCGTCGGCCGCGTCGGGGGAAAGAAGGAGAGCGCGAGAGCGAAGAGGAGGAGGTTCGGGAAGCAGAAGCGCCAGGAGAGAGGAGCGGAAGGCGCCGTATATATTTGGCTGACTGGATTCTGGCGAGAAGCCGGAGAAGGAAAGGAGAAGACGATAAGTTAGAAGGAGCAGATCCTAACGGAAGCGGCTACAAGCAATGATGGCCACACGATCGAAGATCCGACAGCAGGGAACATTTCGGGCGACGTGGACGGGGCTCCTGCCCGAGAAGCAACTCGCCCTTGTCTGGGTTAACTATACAATACCTAGTACAACTTGTAGCTCGCGGTGCATGCTGACGTGCGCCGCACGTCTTCATCTCGTGGGCTGGGCCACCTCTTATGGCGCGGCCCATGTACTATCTTATGGTACCGAGGGTATATCCCCCACACACTCCCGCACCCGGGACCGGGACCACACGGCAGCCGTCCTGCTCACCATCACCAACAGCCGCACCGATAAGTGGAGGAGCAACGGCGGCACGGCGGTCAGGACGTTGCCACTGTCAGATGAATGCCATAGGACCAGGGAGTGGCACATGAGGAAAACATAACTTTCAACAAGGCACTCTACACAGAGGGCAGTTCTGACTTTTCGCAGTTCTATTTGACACTGTTAGCAGTAGATGTTGACGGAATGGCTTGAGAGGCAAAAAAAAAAAGTGTCATGGCATAGAGATCTGCTCTAACTTTTTAGTGGCATGTAGGAATGGACCATCTTTTTTAGTAGCATACGGGGAAAAGTCTCAAAAACTTTTCACCCCGTCACATCGAATGTTTGGACACATGCATGGAGCATTAAATGTAGATAAAAAACTAATTGCACAATTTGCATGGAAACCATGAGACGAATCTTTTAAGCCTAATTAGTTCATGCTTAGCCATAATTACTACAGTAACACACATGTGCTAACGACGGATTAATTAGGCTTAATAAATTCATCGCACAGTTTTCAGGCGAGTTATGTAATCAGTTTTTTTATTAGTATCCGAACACCTCTTCCGACATCTCATAAAACATCTGATGTGACACCTAAAAATTTTTCACTCACGAACTAAATAAGGCCATAAAGCATAAGCCAACAGTGAAGAACGCGTTGGGGGAGAGAAAGTGACTGTTTAGAGAGCAGAGAAAGAGAGAAAAGCTGCTCCATGGCCTGCAAATGGTCGTGTCGAAAAGCATCTTTTGCACAGCCCGCGCCGGGATACATCTCCTCGCTGTTTTCTTGCTATGTGGTCTGACACATCTAGCTGGGGCATACGAGCCCACGTTGGGCGTGCCCTGAGAGCGGTGGAGGCGGGCGGCGTTGGCGTAGATCCAGGGGTAGGCGACGGAGGGAGCGAGGAAGAGGTGACAGCGAGGGAGAGATGATGACGTGGCAAAGCCTGAGTTAGTCAATTTATTTAAGGCCTCGTTTAGTTTCAGTCGGATTCGGCACTCTGTATGGTGTCACGTCAAATCAGCGCACTGTAGCATTTTGTTTGTATTTGGTAAAAAATATCCAAACTTGGACTAATTAGACTTAAAATGTTCGTCTCGCAAAGTACAACCAAACTGTGCAATTAATTTTTTATTTCATCTATATTTAGTACTCCATATATGTATCGGTATTTTGATGTGACGGAGAATAGAAATTCTGTATAGTTAATTTGATGGTCAATTTAGGCATCTAAACAAGGCCACCGAATTGGTGGGCAGTCCAGTCACAGCACGCGCGAAACGGACCGTGCGTGGCCAGGCGATTGGACTGAGGGCCGGGATATGCACGGAGCGCGTAGCATGCAGGACCGGATAAGCCGGTAACTGCTGACCAAACTAACCGACCGTTGACGGTAAAAAAAGCTCCAGATGGCATAGCGTCGTTGGCGGAGGCCACGCGGATGCTCTGGCTGAAGAGCATTTTATTCACGGTTGAAGATCATCTAAATCTAATTAGGGTAGTACTCCAGTGCTTAGTCGGCTATCTGATGCCACAAGCTAGCTCTTTTTGGGTAAACTCTAGTACCGTACTGCCTACTCCTGCACTTAAGTACCAGCAAAAGATTTGGATTCATTAGCCTTAGAGCATGTTTGGAAGACAAGTTTTCATGTCAAAACCCTTGTAAAATACAGGGTTGGAAAATTTTCACCCAACTCTTAAAAAAGTTGTTTGGATGACCGGTGAAGGTATTAAAATTACCCTTGTTTTTTTTGTCAAACCAACCAGGAAAAAAAAATAATCTAGGGCTTGTTTAGATGCCATCCAAATTCTAATTTTTTCACTCTCTCTCCATCACATCAATTTTTAACCGCTTGCATGGAGTATTAAATGTAGGTAAAAAAAATAATTAATTACACAGTTTAGTTGGAAATCACGAGATGAATCTTTTGAGTCTAGTTGGTCCACGATTGGATAATATTTGTCAAATAAGACGAAAATAGTACTATTCATCGGGTTCATTTTTTTTTCAATCTAAACAAGCCCCTACTACAGAGGCGACACAAAAAAAACGACAGATACCGGGCCTCGCCTGGCGAGCCGCCCAGCCCTCACCCGTCTGTTCATCGCTTGACTCACCCATGGCGATGGCGGCATCTCTACTATCTCTCCCCCTCTATTCTCCCTCTCGACCACCAAATCCAGAGAGATGGAGAAGATTAGACACCACCGGAAAGCCCTCACACTGTATGCTACCCCTGGTCTCCCTATCTTCATGCTCCCATGCTCCGCGATGGCGGATTCGAGAAGGAACTGGCGGCATGGTCCGATTGGAGAAGCAACAGCAGCGTGGTTGAAGAGCCATATGGATCCGAAGCAGAAGAATCGTCATTTTCGGTTGGCAAGCGCGTCAACGACGGATGAAGACATCTGGCCGGCAGTGCAGAGGTGCAGATGCGTACTGCCTGTCTGCCTTGTGCTCCATCTCCAAATCTGATTGCTTCATTTAATT
Organism: Saccharum spontaneum; assembly: GCA_022457205.1. Lineage (NCBI taxonomy): Eukaryota > Viridiplantae > Streptophyta > Magnoliopsida > Poales > Poaceae > Saccharum > Saccharum spontaneum. The sequence goes on from CM039610.1 coordinate 13,786,154, forward strand.
TGGTTGGATAATTAGTCCTATTCCTGTGTACTATGGTTTTGTTTCAGTTGCAATTATTTGGCCTACAAATTGGTGGTGGTTGACTGTGTATAATGTTTGGCATTTGGTAACCTAGTAGCCCGTTAATGCTTTGATATGAAATTTTGGCCTCAAATTTGAGTGTTGATCTGAAATTTATTCAGCAGGTTGCTCCAATTCAGTGCCATGTTTTCAAATTTCACCATTTGTGCAATGCTCATACTTATTGTGATGCAATGGTAATCGATTCGTTAGCTCAAAGGGAATAGCCAGTGTACTGCTTACCCAACCAACAGCTTTCCTTGGGAAAATAACACCCAATATTCCAGAGGTTTTCTTGTGCACAAGAAAATCACAGGTGTAATGCAATTACATGTGAAAAGACTTACAAGACTTCCAAACAGGGCCTTAGTGGTACACAAGCACAACCAACCTAAGGCCTTATTTAGTTCACTCCAAAATGCAAAAAAATTTAAGATTTCCCGTCACATCGTATATGCCGGCACATTTATGGAGCATTAAATGTAGGTAGAAAAAATAACTAATTACATAGTTTGTCTGTAAATGTCGAGACGAATCTTTTGAGCCTAGTTAATCTATGATTGAACAAAATTTGTCAAATACAAACGAAAATACTACAGTGCTTTTCTAAAAAAAAAATTAGAAACTAAACATGGCCTAATATAAGAAGATGAAAAGGGCAAATAAAATGCATGTCACCCTCAATCGAGGATCTATAAATATTGAACATACAGGCAACCCAAACTAGACGGCTGCGCCCAACACCCCGTACCATTTTGCTTCACAAAAAGGAACACGACATTTGACACGGTGAGCATCGCTGTCATCGTCATTGTCATGCGGCACCACACCACACGGAGGACTACTTGGGAGCGTGCCGCAGACGGCCGCGCTGCGATGCATCTCAGCTACTAATCCACTGCTCATCTGGGCCTACCAAGAAATTATTGCCCAATCATCAAGATGGGAACGGGTCGGGTCGGACCATTGGGTAGCTGGCCCGACCCAAAAAAACAAGGCCAATGGGCCATGCGGGTCGGACTCAAATCTGAATTGGGTCAGTGGAGCCGGTACTTGTTGACCCATTGGGTAGGATGGGTCGGCCTCGGCGTAGCTCGATTTCCCATCTGACCACGTGAACCCCTGGAGTCCCAGGTCTATATGAGCTGCCGCTACTGCCGCAATCGTCGCGAGCACGCAAGACCGTGGAGCTGGGCTACAAGACGGCGACGAGCGGTTTCAGCTACAGATCCTCCGCTTCTTGTTCTCAGCTTCTTGCTGTTGATCCCTACATGCTTCTTGCCATTTCTTGCTGCTCTTGCGTCGTGGGAAAACATGGTTGCGCGAGGGCCAATGGGGAGGAGGCGGAGGATCGCAGGACTGAGCGCTGCTGCTGCCATTTTCTTGCTCTCAGGGGCACCGCCGCCATTGTTCAGATCAATTTCGACTCTCAGGGGGCGCCATTGTGTTGGTTATTGGTACAGTATGTAGCAACGTCTAGCATTGATATATCAATAAAAAATATCCGACCTGTATGGTCAAGCAGTCTGTTCATGAGAGGGAACTTCAGCTAGCTAGCCGCCTGTCACCTGTCATCGGTGGCTCAACGAAGGCGTGCAGTATCCTGTATCTGTATGCAAATCGGCTCAAATCTTCGCCATACTTTAATGAAGTTTTTAAAACAGCACGGATAATATTAAGTATATCCAATTACCTATTTAAATGTATGATTACAAACAAAATGGTAATATTTTGGGTTGGCCTCACGGTGCCCATTGGGCTAATAAGGCCAAAGACTTTTGTAGATTTGGGTTGACCCATGGCCTTGCAAATTGGCCTTGAGGCCACAGGGCCGGGTCCAGGGCCAGGGCCGGGCCGACCCATTCCCATCTTGACCCAATCAGACTCATCAGCCGAAGGGAAAAGAATACTCTGCTGGCTACTGCTACAGCATCTTGGATGGAAGCGAGAGAATCTCCTCTGCCGGTCTTGGAATATCTCCTCCGTGCGAACGTGCCATCCATTCCCTCACGTCCACCTACGCCCGACTTTAGAATTTTGAACTCCAACTAGTCGGCGGCGGCGGCGTGATAATTTTGGGCCACCAGCCATTCATCGATTTTAGTAATTTAATTAGCTTTATCAAATTCATGTTAGTAATTTAATTAGCTGATGGATGCCGTTCAAGGACGATGTTTGTTTGGTCCGATTCTCTTCGGTTGTACCTACTGTAATAAATAAATTTGATGTCCTTGTCTCAAATGTTCCAACTTGCAAATGGATGGATTTCCATCCATATATATCCACTTCCATACCTCTTGGCTCTGGCCCACTCAAACTTGGGTCCTTGTCAAAAAAAAAACTCTAAAACATTATCCATTGAGCATGAGCGATGCATTATTACGTGATTTGCTGGTAATAAACATATATATAATGATAAAGTTAGAGCAAGTTAGATAGAGGTGTGTTTACTTTGTGGGTGCATAGATACGTATCCTAGGGTGCATATATGGGCATATGGCAGAATTTTAATCAAACTCATTGTATTTTTTGTGTGCCCTTTAAACGCAACATGCCTTCCCCCTGAACACATAATTAAGCAAGTGCATCCTAGACGAGGGGAGTGCACCATCATGTTAATTTTAAAATTATACTTCCTCCATGCTCTCGAAATATATAAAACTTGGTTTGACTCGGCAAGGTCTTCAAATTTCAAAACCGGACAAGCTTGTAGTTTCTATTATATTGCAAAAAAAAATCGAAGCCACAAAATGTACTGTATAGAACTTTTTGAATTTTCTTAGAGCAAGGTCAATAATAGAGTCATGTGTTTGGATATAAGTCAATATATAAGAGCCAAGTCACACAATAATTAGGGCATGTTTGGTTAGCCCCTCAAGTTTAGTCAGCTAAATCTAGTTTCATTTAGTCACTTTTCACCCAAACACTGTGACTAAATGGGACTAAATGGCCTTTAGCCAACTAGTCACTGGAATGTTGCTAGAAGGGACTAAACCTCACATTTAGTCACTTTAGAGTCAAACACCCTGACTAAAAGGGACTCAAACCAAACACCTAGTGACTAAAGTTTAGTCCCTGGTTTAGGTGACTAAAGTTTAGGAGGGGGAAACCAAACATGACCTTAGTCTTCTATTTGTCTATAAGATTTCTTTATTATTATATGTTTTCATTCTCTTTCCTATTCCTCCTCGCATACATCTCTATTAAGACTCACCGCTATCTATGCTCCGTGCCCAACAAGTTGCTTGCATGAGAACCAAGCTCGCTTTTCTCTTCCACATGAGCAAAAATATTAATTAACTTGACTATAAACCAATTATTGTACTCGCTCTTAACGAGCTTTTCCAATTCATTCATGTTGGGTACCTTGGGCGACAAAATGCATAGTCGAATCAAAGACAACCACCGTGCCCTGCGTTAATTAATCGGAAAAAGATAGCGACTCCCGAGTGCCCAACTGCTATAGCGTACAGATCGAGTCTTATTACAATGTGACAAGGACAACTTCTTCTATGATTGGTCAATTACATCAACCTCAGCTAATTAATTAGGCATTCTTGAGGGAAGACATTTTTACACGCCCCGTCAAATTATGCCCAAATTAAATAAAAACCATTTACAATAATGAGAATATATATAATAAAGCACACATGGATCCATCCAATAGCAACTTACAAAGCCATTCCAATTCCCAAAAGGACAAGTAAGCAAAGCACTAAAACTAGCAGCCAGCTCGGAATCGTCGTCGGAGCCACTCCACCCACCTGCTCCGCTCCTCTATGGCCAGCTACCCCCTGCTGCTGCTCCTGCTGCTGGCGGCCACGGCCGCAGCCGCAGCCGCAGCCGCCGGCGAGGCCTCCCGCGGCAACGCGACCGCGACGTCGTCGTCGCCGACGGCGTACGAGATGCTGGAGCGGTACGACTTCCCGCGGGGGATCCTGCCGGCGGGCGTGTCCGGGTACGAGCTCCGCGGGGACGGCAGCTTCGAGGTGTACTTCCCGCGTCGCTGCGAGTTCCTGCTGGCGGGGAGGTGGCTGGTCCGGTACGAGGCGCGCGTGCGGGGCTCCGTCGCGGCCGGGTCGCTCACGGCGCTGGACGGGATCAGCGTGAAGGTGCTCTTCCTGTGGCTCGGCGTCGGCGAGGTGGACCGCGCCGGGGACACGCTCAGCTTCTACGTCGGCCCCGTCGCCACCTCGTTCCCGCTCGGCGACTTCGCCGAGAGCCCGCGCTGCCGCGGCTATGATGATGGCGCTGGCGCTGCCGACGAGGACGACGACTTCTTTCCGGCGGCGGCGGCCTCGTCGTGACCCGGCGGTGATTAGTATCTGTACAATTGTATGTACCTGCCGCCTTGATGATTTAGCTGGCTATATACACGTGTGCATCGATGATCGAGACGAGCCGGCGATTAGCTGCTTCTTTCTTCATTTCTGTTTCAGGGAATTGGATCAGGTTATTTGGTGATCCTTGATGCTACTTCATCCTGTGTCGTCTAGCAATTCTTTATGCTTACCTTCTTCTTCTCTTCTCCTGATTCGTGAACGTGACATCAATTAGATAGCTGTTGAGTAGTTTGCACGACTGCGGTAATGGTGTTGCATTGCATCGTCTGGATTTCGTCTGTCAAAACCAGCCGCCATCCAGCGAGGGTGGCCGCCTCCGCCTACTACGCAGCACAGCAAAGGCTAGACCCAGCAGAGAGAGGTACCGTACGTCAACGCCAGCCTCTCGCCGGTGCAACTCTTCGCTGAACAGTCTCCTTAAGACAATTTCAATGTCCACGTCATCTTCAGCCCGGCGCCTGGACAAAACCACGGTCAACGCTCAATACCGGCCATGAAATCGTGAGATTCATTCAATCCAGAGCAGCTCAGCTTTTGTGAAAGCACAATGTTCGCTGACTGAGGCCTCGGTCAGATACACCCAAAAAGTTAGAATTTTTTCTCAGTCTCCGTCACATCAATTTTTAGCCGCTTGCGTAGAGTATTAAATGTAGGTAAAAAAAATAACTAATTACACAGTTTAGTTGAAAATCACGAGATGAATCTTTTCAGCCTAGTTGGTTTACGATTGGACAATATTTATCAAATAAAACGAAATTGGTACTATTCATCGGGTTGAAATTTTTTGCAATCTAAACGTGGCCTGAACATAGAACCATCCCTAGTGCGAGGCTAGGTAGCTTAATTCGTGAGTAATCGCTTAGGCCATGTTTAGTTCCCAAAAATTTTCAAGATTTTTCGTCACATTGAATATTTGACATATGTAAGGAGTATTAAATGTAGACGAAAAAAATTAATTACATAGTTTGGTAGAAAACCACGTTACGAATCTTATGAGCCTAATTAGTCCATGATTGGACACTAATTGACAAATACAAACGAAAGTGCTACAGTAGCCAAAGCTAAAAATTTTTGCAAATTAAACAAACCCTTAGTCAAGCGTATGCTAGGGAGGGCAGTGATTATTGTAAATCATTTCACCGTGCCTAGTGCGCCATTGCGGTGGCGCATTGTCACCAGTACATAGACATGCTATACAGGTGGATATATACGCATTTGCACTGATGTTTTCCAGCACCGTATGCGCTGGAGGTCAGTAGAAATGGGACCACAGCACAAGTGGTTGCTTTTGAACTGCATGTGAAAATCCATTTCCACAGGCGGCTCACTTACACAGGCGGTTCATTAAGTGAGCCGCATGTGGAAATGGATTTTCACATGTGGTTCAAAAGCAACCGCATGTGATGTTAGATATTTTTATATTATTAAATATATACATATACATTGATATAGGAATTACTAAACCTTATTGGATGGTGTTAGCAACATGAAATTTAAATATTTCATACATACATTTATATACATCAAAGTTTCGTGCTCACAAACATAAAGTTACAAGACTATCTATACATCACACATTATATACATCAAAGTTTTCACCCGTTGTGTAATAACTGTCTCGACTAAGTTGAAGCCTACTAATATCTATGAGCCTTCTATACTCTGGGCGTGCTAAGACGCTGGTAGCATCGTGATATTTCCCATCGCATGAAATGACTTCTTTTAAGATGAATAAGCACAGGTCCTCAACTATGTTGTATAGAACACGTTCGGTCATGTGCTTAACCTTTTTTACATCAAATTTCTGGAAAGGAGGTTTATAAACATCATATATTTACACTTGATAATACATTTACAAATTTAATGTCAGAAATACATACATGACTATTACTTATATTACCTTAGAAGGGTCCTTGATATATCGTTTGTTCTCTCTCATGAACTCACACACGTAGAATCCACAGTGGATCGATCGGGGTGATTGCTTGTGGCACTATATAACGGGAAAGTGGTTATTTACTTGTAACATCGTCCTATGTATTGTACATGTATGATATGTATTCATAAATTTCCATACGTACCAGGCAATTATGATATATTTTCAATGGCAGCCCTTGTGTTCATGACTCGCACCTTCCACCTTTAATCTTGTAATACCTATATGCCCTATAATCTCGAATAGAATCACCTTGTTATTCTCAACATCTCATCGATTAAAGTATGCATGCAAAATCTCGACTTACAGCTCTAAGTGCCTCACGAATGTTCCATAGCTTGTAGTCGGGTAATCTGCGGAGTCACATACCAACACCTATCCAGGCCTAGGAAAAATCATGAAGCAGATCCAGTGGTCCCTGCACGAATCAAATTTGTGATGCATGTGTGTACTAAAATAATTAATTTGTTATATGCAAACTCACACTAACCTAAAGTTATAGGGGGCCACTATGGATTTCTAGTGTTGAAACTCAAGCATTGTGTGTCCTAGGTACAAGGCGTATCTGGCTTCAAACTCCTTCGTAAGGTCCGCTATTTTCTTCTCCCGTTCTTCACCTTGTAAACCCTGTAAGTCTTCGTGACCATCTCCGATTCTGAATGTGTGCTGCTCCTCACATATTTTCATTGGGTTCAAATACCCAACCCTTTGACTAGCATTAGAATTAGGATTCGGACGGTAACGCATCTCCTGCTGATCATATTGCATTCTGCAAGGCGCACGTACATGTAAGATATTGAAAATTGATACAACTCACTAATAATAACACATGCATGTGTTAGTATGAGTGACACTTACAATGCAAACACCGTTATGAGCTGTACATAGAGTCTCTGGAGGTTCATCATCAACCACATGTCCTCGAAGGTAATAACAGTCGTTTGTCTGCCACTAACAAATATAGTTGGTGGTATAAACACATTGATGGTGTCGATGTCAACAGAGGATGCTCTCATGTACCAGTCATGCAGCCTTTTAACACCAGCTGGGATCTTCTTGAGTGTATCCCACTTGAGTAGAGGCCTTCCAGGCACGTATTTATCAGGGACATTTTTGTAATCGTCCATTGTTGGCTTCCTAATACTTACGGTAATTACCTTAGGCTTTTTTGCTAACTTATCATGCTCAGCCAAGTCAAGGGTACGTGTAGTACGGCTTAGTGCAATTCCTGACAAAAGTTTGGCCGTGCTGGCAGTCTTTTTCTTTTGCTCGAAGGGGGAAACCAATTTGGGTACTGGAAATTTCTTCCTCGGCCGCTCTGGTGTCTCCCGTGTTTGTTCAGGATCTTTGGGTGGTGGAGAAGGTGGAGAATTGAATGGTGGCAGAGATGATGGGGGGTCAATAGGAGCCACGATCGGCGACGATGGTGGGTTAGGAAGAGGATCGGTAGGTGCTGACGAGTCCTGAGTGAGTGGCGGGGCTTGAGAGGATGGTGGTGGCTCACTCAACTGGACATCTCGTCGAGGCCAAAGGATGAAGTTCTTGATATCCTATCTGAGTTTCTCAATGCCCTCGGGGTCGGGGATGTCTAGCATGTCGTCCTCGTATCCTTGGATGACTGTCGACACTTCTACCTTGCAGTAGTCTTCTGGAATGTCGCTCCCATGGTACTTGCGTCCTGGGATTGCAAGGCCTACGGCTACTTTCCTTGTACGATGATTGTTAATATCATATCTTATGACTAGGGAGCAAGCCACCGGCCTATCAATGTCATCAACTGGATAATGAACCTTGTTTGTCGTTGACGCGACACTGCTTGGAATGGTTGTGGTACACTATGTCACCAACCTTTGTGTTGTTGGGACTAGCTGCATCTGGGGAGCCTGAGTGCTCATCTGTCGAGTAGACATCCCACTCGCCAAACGCTGCATCAACTCTAGAGGAGGATCAGATAGAATTTTAGACATCATCTCTTAGAAGTCTTTCTTTGCCTCCTCCTTAAAATAACTTTCCATTTCTTCCTTGTATCGATCACGTTTCTTGTACTCACCCTCCCACTCCGGTTCGAATCCTTCTTTCCATCCTTCTTTCGATGAGATGCCTCGAACATGACCAGGGTGCTCGGGGTTACCTAGCTAGGCCAGCAGTAAGGATGTCTCTCTCTTCATGGCTTAAATAATCCTTTGTGCTGCTTAGCTGCCACCGCAAATATGCTCTTTGCTGCTCCATTGAGCATTGGGTCATCAAAGGATACACCGGTCTCAGTTTCCCTTGGTTCCCGAGCAAAGAATCCAATTTGCGGTCCTTTCTCCAAGTTGCTCAGACAGCATCGACAACCCTGCCACTTTCTTGGCAGCCTCTTCTTGCCTCCACTTGGGAACCTAGCGTTGGTAACCACCTGTGCCTAGGTGGTGGTGGTACTTGTTCTTCTTTGCGAGCTCGGTATTGGCTTCACTCCGAGCTAAGAAGCCTGGCTCTCTCCTTTGCTCCAGAAAAACCACCCACTGCCCCGCCGTAATCTTGTATCTTTTGTTGGGTCCAACCCTTTCTTTGCCCACTTGGTATTCATCTCAGACCTCCAGTTTCGAAACATGATCGCCCACTGCTTCATGGCATATTTCTTCACAAGTTTGTCTGAGCCCCGAGGAAAAACGAACCTGGTCACCAGCTTATCCCAATTTTTTTCTTATCAGCATCTAACACATCTTTCCATTGTCGAACTGTGATGTCAAGATTGTCCCTAACTAAGAAACCAAGGGTGTTCTGAAACTTAGGTAGGGCTTCCTCATGAGCTAGGGGCTATCCTTTCGGGCTCACTTCTGAGATTCTATATGTATCATCTGGCACCTGTTCAGTCCTCTGTCACCTCGTTTTCAGTCACTCCGTTTTCTTTTCCTTGAACTCTCAGTGGTCGTCTCGGTCGGGCTCGGTGCGTCTTCGTGTGCCACTTCTTCTTGAGCTACAATCTCTTTGAACTGAGACAACACCTCATATTCATGAAAAAGATACACACAACAAATTATCGATTGGTACATATAGATACAAACATGAAAATCATGGATGTGTAATTTACATCATCATCTTGTGGATTGTAATCAGGGTCACGTGCCAATTTATGACGAGGCTTCCTTACTTCGGGAGGCTCCATGTCGTCGCTAACGCTTTCGTACGAAGGCGTGGCGGCCCCTGATGCTTAGCCCGTTTCGTGGGTCCCTTCTACTTGCTCCGTGGGGTGGGACGACCCCAGAGCTTGGCGCGTTTCGTGGGTCCCTTGTGCTTGCTCCGTAGGGTTGGACCCTGGGGCGTGTTCCGTGTGTTCGGACCCTTATGCTTGGTCCTTGCGCGGAGAATTCATCGCGAAAATCTGACATATAAATATACAATGATATCATAAGGACCCTAAACCCTACTTAGTAGAGTTTGTATTTAAAAAGAAATAATAATTACATCATACATATATATTTATAAAGAAATAATAATACATCATACATATATATTTATAAAGAAATAATAATTATAGCATACATATATATTTATAAAGAAATAATAATTACATCAAACATATATATTTATAAAGAAATAATAATTACATCATACATATTTATCAAACAAAGCAAAAAAGTCTACCAAGCAATTGGGTCGGCCCAACTGCTCGGCCCACCCCCGCCACCTCCGCCACCTCTGCCACCTCCGCCACCTCCGTCACCTCCGCCGCCCCCGCGCCCGCCACCTCCGTCACCTCCGTCACCTCCGCCACCTCCGTCACCTCCACCACCGGCTACCGTGCCCGCCACCTCCGTCACCACCGCCACCGGCCACCGCCACCGCAACCATCGCCGGCTCCGCCACCGGCACTGACCGCATCCCGCCATCAACCCAATGCATAGAGAGAGAGAGAAGAGAGGATGCGTAGAGAACTCACCGACGCGACAACGATGGCGAGGCGGCACGACGCGGCGGAGGTGGGAGATTTCGGCAGCCTGACGGCGTCGATTCGAAAAACTGGCCCGCCAAAACACTTAGAAAATTTCAGGGCTCTTGCACCTTCTTATATAGGGTGTGCATTTCTACAGGCGGTTGGTATTGACCACCGCTTGTAGAAATGCTTTCTACAGGCAGTTGGTATTGACCACCGCCTGTAGAAACATGTTTCTACAGGTGGGTGGCATTGACCACCTCCTGTAGTAATGTATTTCCAAATTTATTTCTATTTTTTAAATGAATTTGTAGAAAATGTTTAAAAGCTTCAAAAATTCATATCTTGAGAAAAATTGGTTCAAAATTAGTGAAAAAAATTTATGGTGTTTCTCTTGAGATGATCTTCATGTTAAAAATATGAAATGCCATGTTTGAGAAACTTTTTTTATTTGTGTTTGGTTTTAGCTAGGGTTTAGGGTTAATTAAGCTAGAGTTTAGCTAAGGGTAGATTAGGGATTACAGATAAAGATGATACAAGCTAGATTATAGAAATAGATTGCATGAAAGTGAAATAAGCATAGGGTCTCACATGTAGAAACAGAGAAGGGTACGTAGCATAAGGTACACATTGTAACATAAATGGATTACATGACAAATGACAAATATAATCTAGGCAGCTACTGTTCTTCCTTGTCCATCATGGCGCACCTAGGGAAACAAATTTTGTGGGATGCTTCGCTCAACATTCCTTATCTTCACTAGATGGTCATCTACAAAGAGAGATATGTCGCTGAACTCGTTAAATTCATCCAGGTCAGATACACCATCAACTCCTATAGCTTGTTGCTTTCTAGGAAAAACTACATGCTTCGGCTTGTCAGTACTTTTCTTATCATTAGGAGAAAGGATCTGTTCAGCATAGAAGACCTGTGTAGCACGGTTAGCCATTATCCACGGATCATCTTTGTAGCCTACCTTACTTAGATAAAGAACTCTGACCCCATAGTTGTACACTGTGACATGTTTGTCTTCAACCCATTGACATCGAAACATAGGGATTTGAAATGTACCATAGTTTAGTTCCCATATGTCCTCAATGAAGCCAAAGTATGTAGTTTCCTCACCAGTTTCAGAGTGTAAGGCGTCACATCGAACTCCATTGTTCTGTGACATGTTCTTTTTGTCCTTGGACTTGGTACAGTATGTGAAGCCACCAATGTTATAGGTTTTCCATGTCGTGACCTGGCGTGATGGTCCAGAAGTTAACACCTTGATGCGTTCCTCAATTGTTTCCCCATCTAGAATGTCATGCTCCCTTAGCCATGAGGTGAACCGATTCTTGTGTTCCTTCATTAACCATTCATTCATGTGCCTATGATTATGTTCGCGAAGCTCATCAATGTGTTCCTCGATCAAAGGCTCCATTATCGAGAGCTGATGTTGGATGTTGTGATGTGCCTCGAGGACTATATTGTAATCTTGCGGGATGAATGATTTCCTTCCCATCCTCCCTCTTCCATTCAGCCTACCGTCGTGTCGTGACGGAGACAAACCTATTGCAGCCTGGTCTTTTAGGACCCTATTGCAAAATGGACCTTCGGACTCAATTGCCTCTTCGGTTAAGTACCCCTCTACCATGGACGCCTCAGGACGAGCACGAGTTGATACATGGCCATTTAGTATTGACATGAAACACTCATACGTCCACATCTCATGCAAGTGCATGGGACCTAGTGCCTCTATTTGTGGAACCAAGTACACTGAAAGGATCAAGATGCCCAAGAGGGGGGGTGAATTGGGCTTTTCTAAAAATTAATTGCAAGAATTAAATCCTACAAGCCGGAATTCACCCCTAGTGCCTACTTGTGTTCCTAGAGATTCTACCGGTAAAAGTTTAGCACCCTAAGTTCCAATCCTAGTCTAGCATGGCAATTCTAGGACAGTAAACCAAGCAATGAAAGTAATACAAGAATGTAAATGCTTGAAAGTAAGGGGCAAGGAACAAGGCAATGTTTTCCTGAGGTATCGGAGAGTCGCCACTCCCCACTAGTCCTCGTTGGAGCACCCGCGCAAGGGTGTAGCTCCCTCTTGATCCGCGCAAGGATCAAGTGCTCTCTACGGGCTGATTCTTCGACACTCCGTCGTGGTGAATCACCCAAAACCGCTCACAAGATGAGTTGGGTCATCCACAAGCTCCGCCGGATGATCACCAACTCCTAATCACCACCAAGCCGTCTAGGTGATGGCGATCACCAAGAGTAACAAGCTAGAACTCTCACTTGACCACAACGAGCCTAATGAGAAGATGGATGCACACTTGCTACTCCCTAGTCACTAGTGAGGGACTCAAGCTTTGATTCTCAAATCACAATCCTCACTAGAGCTCTTGCACTCCCTTGCACTCCAAAGGTGTTTCTCAGCTGAACAAATGAGCAAGAGTCCTCTAAAAGAGGTGGAGGGGATGTATTTATACATCTCACAGTCAAATCCAACTGTTACCTGCCAACTTAGCAAAATACGAGATGACCGGACGCGCCGGTCGCTCTTAACGGTCGAAAACCTGAAATGACGGCTGAGTGACCGGACGCACCGATCAAGGGTGACCGGACGCGTTCGGTCGTGCAGGGAGCTTACTGTACTCTGACCTAACGTGCGACCGCGTCCGATCAGTGATGACCGAACGCGTCCGGTCGTCAGAGTACCTTACTGGAACGTGACCGGACGCGCCGATCACACCCCAGTCGTGTCCGATTAGGTGATTTCCCTCCAGTGACACGTGTCAGCCTGAACACCGCGTCCGTTCCTCGCAAGGACCACGTCCGGTCAACAGTGTTGAGACGCAATAGCGGTTTAGAACTGACTGGACGCGTCCGGTCAAGTCAGACACCGCGTCCGGTCAAGGGAAAACATCTCTAAACACTCCGAAACGCGACGCAACTTGAACCAAGTTACTTCCAACTGAACTTTGAGCTATTCTAGAGCTACCTAGTGCTAAGTTTGACAAGTGTGCACCACACCTAAACATAAGACTCACCTAGGTCAAGCTACTCGCTCATGCCCCCTTTATAGTACGGCCAAAAGAGAAAACAAAGATCCTAACGACTATTCCGAATGTAACTCAACACCTTGACATCCGGAACTAACCGTCCTTAATCTTGACGTCAATCCTTTGAAAACCGAAACGATTTCCATCAAGGGGCAAAGCAGTTATCAACCCCATGACCTAACTTACCAAAGTTTCTGCAAAACACACGTTAGTCATGGTAATAAAGCGTTGTCATCAATTGCCGAAACCAACTCTCGGGGCCTATATGCTTTCAATCTCCCCCTTTTTGGTGATTGATGACAACACTAAGATTCAGAAGATAAGAGTTAAGGTTTTCGAACATGATTGGTTCACATAAGCAAAAAGCAATAAGCACAAGGGGTTAAGAGTTGCTTATGTGCCCCAAGCCAACAGTGTGTACTCATAAGATAAAACATGAAGCATTAGTACACATAAAGACATAGCTCAAAAGAAATCGGAGTAAGGCACGGAAGCACAACCTTATGAGCTATAACCAAACAAGTGACATGATTTAAAAAGAGACTAGATAAACCACATAGACTCAAAGTATCTCACAAGCACACATGTCACAAGATGCAAGTACGGGAATGTAAACATGATGCATGAATGTAGCACACAAATAAAAACAAAAATCCTCTATCAAAACTCCCCCTGAATCTACTCTCTCTCCCCCTTTGGCATCAACTGCCAAAAACTAATCTAAGGATCCGACGGGGGAACAGACGGAGTCGAGTCGGGTGCCGAGGAGCGCGGAGTGATCACAAACTGAGAAGTGTCTTCCTCAGACTCTGAGCTGTCAGGCTGACCCTCTGAAGAAGCACATGGCTGTGAAGTGGTCTGGGTCTGAACAACAGGAGCAGGTACTGACGAAGAAGTAGCAACAAGTGGAGCAGTCTGAGTAACCTGAGCCTGAAGTGAGCCAACAGCTGGAGGATCTGTTGAGGCAACAGACAAAGGTACAGTCTCTATAGTGCCCGTCCCTGTCACTGGAGGAATAACTGCCTCTGAAGCGGACAACCCTGAAGTAGTCACTGGAGTGGTGTGCGAGGGCGTCGGCTGACCAGTCAACTCATTGTAGGAGGCACTCAAGTCAGCAAACAGAGTGCCTGTCAGTAGGTGAGGGCGAGGCTGGTCTGAAGGAGTGAACCCCGTCTGAATAGGCGTGTAGCTCAGGGACTGGAACGACTGGGGAACCTGCTGCTGTGGAGAAGTGAACTGAAAGCTTGGCTGTCCCTGACTCGAAGGTCCACTAGACTGTAATGCAGGAGTCAGGACAGATCCAGGAGGAGGTACCCCAACTGTAACCAAGTGACGCAGGAGCTCTAAGTACTGCTGCTGGTTTGCTGCCTGCTGTCGCTGCATCTCAAACTACTAACGCTGTAGCTCAAGCTGCTGCCGCTGGAACTCGTCCTGTCTAGCCTGAATCTGAGCAAAAGCGGCGGCCGTGTCCTGAGCCTGTCTCTGCATCTGAAGCTCCTGTCGCTCCTGTGCCTAGGTCAGCCTCTTAAGAATAGCCACCATGGCTGGGTCTGAGCGGGAGGCTGAGCCTGAACCACCGGCCTCATGATCGTGAGGTCGAGGAGAGCGGTACCTAGGGATGGGCTGGTAATCCTCATCAGTGCTGTCAGAGGCCTCATCCTCAACTGGATCAGTAGGCTGAGCATCTAGATCAGCAAGCTCTGCCTCAGCAAGACCCTCAACGGTCGCGTCCTGCTCAGCTGCTGTCTCGGGCACCTCAGGTCTCTCTCTCTGTCCTGGCACTGGGGCCTGCTCTCTGGTAATGGAAGCCCATAGCTGACAGATATCATACTCTGGAAAGGCAGTGGTAGTGTCTGATATCTCAGCTCTAATCTCAGAAGGCAGCTCAAGTGAAGATCTGATAAGAAAGCATATCCAATGAGCATAGGGCAGCTGACGGTGTCCCTTGAAGCCTTCTGCCAAGGTGTCCTCCATCTCACATAGCATGAGGTCCCATATATCAAACGGTGTCTGCGAGAGAAGGTGGTGCACTACCCACAACTGCATATAGGTCAGTCCCTCTCTATATCCTAGCCTCGGAAGGAGTGTGCGTCTGACAATAGCGTCTAAAACTCTAGCAAGAGGTGTCAGGCTGGCGGGTGTACGTCGGGACCCTTCGCCAAAAGGCTCACGAAAGCAGGGTCAGATCAGATCAGTAGGGGGCACTGTCCCGCCGTGAGGGCGTCTGGGTGGAGCAGTCTGACCAAAGCACAGCTGATGTATCTTTGTGTCTGAAGTTGGGAGTATGAGAATCTCCCATACTCTAGTGCTGTAGAGTCTGCGGTCACAGCCTCGGAATGCAAAGTGTATAAACTCGTGTGCCGGGTCAATCCATAGTGAAGAATAGAACTCCCTGACCCAAGTGTCGCAGTATGCTCCTGTCCGTCCAAGAAAATCTGATAAGCCCAGAAGAAAGGACAGGTGCGGACGAAGCTGCTCACCAACCACCTCAACAAGAGCCTCAAGACGACAGACCCTCTGAGGTCGAAAAGCAATCCCACTGTCGACATATGCTCTGTAGAAATCCTCCTGTAGGGGTGTATAGAATCCCTCTGACGCTCTGGAATCCCTCACAGGTGGGAACCACCGACTAACCTCAATGAACCTCAGGACCTGCACCTGACGTGTTGTAGCTCCCCTCAAGTCAAAGTGCTAGATTGGGGGGTGTCCTCGAGCCCTAGGAGGTGGGCGTTCTCCACCACGCTAGCCCTCTGCCCTGGGAGTCACCTGAGCTCACGTACATCCTGAGCGATGACGCGGTGGAGTCTGGACTGGCTGCTCCTCTGTCTCCTCT
Source organism: Saccharum spontaneum (assembly GCA_022457205.1). Taxonomy (NCBI): domain Eukaryota; kingdom Viridiplantae; phylum Streptophyta; class Magnoliopsida; order Poales; family Poaceae; genus Saccharum; species Saccharum spontaneum. The sequence goes on from CM039610.1 coordinate 13,802,290, forward strand.
GGAGCCTCTACAGGTGGATCAACTGACATAGCCTCTGTACCCTCTGTCCCCTCTGTGACCTCAGTACCGAGCTATCGACCTTCAAGATGAAAGCGATGCTCGCCAATGTGAATCCCACTGCTCCTGCCTCCCCTCTTAGCCTGCTCTGCTGCATCGGCAACTGCCTGAGCGATCTCTGCATCTGTAAGAGTCTTCTTCTTTCTGGCCATGGTCTTTACGCGCTTACCACGCGCAACCTCCGTCAGACGAGGAGGACTCTCGTCCCCATCACTAGGAGCACCCCTAGCGTTCTTGCAGCGAACCATACTGACCGACTGTGGAGAAACTCTGAAAGATGATGAACTGTCACTCAAGAGGCTTGGCCTCAATCCGTATCCGCAAGCTTGGCCTCAGATTTGATCACTGACCTGCTGTCACCCCAACACACCGACAAAACTCGCTAAAAAGACGGAATAGATGGATCTACTATAAGCAACATATATATTCTAAAAGATAAGAAACCCTAAAGGTAGCAAGCATATGAGATAAGATGTGAATCGAACAGCGATGGCTACCTCGGATCGATGAGAACTCGGTGAAGACATGAGATGACCTAGATTCACGAGAGTTACCGAACATGCCGGATGAGCGCTGAAAACGCCGAGACAAGTAACGATGGTAAGTGATTGAAAGAAACTGTCACGGCAAACCCTAACACAAGATGATGAAATCACCTTCGCGAACGGAGAATCGACCGAAGGTGAGGGTTAGGGTTAGGGCGGCTCGGCTTAATGGAGGAGCTGATGATGCCTAGGGTTGGCTCGGTGGAGAATGAGCGAGCAGCGGTGGTGGCAGGCTAAGCGAGCGCAGGGCGGCGCGGCAAGGCGGTGGCGCGAGCAGCGAGGCACCGGCGGCGCGGCGAGCAGCGCGGCAGCGGCGCGGGCTGGGGCAGCATGGCAGCTGTGCGCACGTAGGGCGGCGCGCGGCGCGGGCGGCGGTGGAGGAGGTGCAGACGGTGGCGGAGGTGGCACAGGCGGTGGTCCCGGCGAGCTAGGGCAAAAACTCGGCGAGTTAGGACGCAGCGGCAGGTGGCGGATAAACAAACCAGATCGAAGACGAAGAGTTATATGAGGACTCAGATCCGCTCGCTGCGCACTGACCGGACGCGGTGGTCGCATGACCAGACGCTGTGGGGCAGCGTCCGGTCACAGTCCAGTAAGCTCCTAGAGCGACCGGAGGCGTCCGGTTAGGGCTGACCGGACGCAGACAGAGTCCGGTCGAAGGTCATCCGGGAAACTCATCGCGCATGACCGGACGCGGTGGTGGGTACCGGGACCGGACGCGGTAGTCAACAACGATGCGTCCGGTCGAGCGTCCGGTCACAGGGTCAAGAGAAAGTCTTCGGGATGACCGGACGCGCTGGTGGTCGCCGGGACCGGACGCGGTGGTGAAGCATCACAGCGTCCGGTGCAGCGTCCGGTCACTGTTTAACACCTTTCTTCAAACCGATCTTCGACGCGACTTCTCCCAATCAAGTTCCAATTCAAAGAGACTCAAATAAACACCAATTGGAACCTGATATGAGTGACCTCACTCAAACCCTCAAGTTTTTCAAATAATTTGCCTTAGGCTAATATTTATTTTTAGGAAAATAAGCAATAAACACCCGAGGAGCAACGTATGGCCATGCAATAGAGTTTGTGAACCCTTAGGAGCGTCAAATGCTCTCTCTATTCATGGACGAACACAAAGGTTGCTCAAAGCCAAACCGAAAAGAAACGACAAAGCAACAACCATGCATATGCAATGCAATACAAGTAAGTAAAACTAGGTTGCTCGTCAAGTTTGATCCACGGTTAGGCTTCTTCACTCCTCCAAAGGATGGTTATCGTAACCGTGTTAGACAAGCCCTAGATGCATTACGGAGAAATTAAACATGGCATATAATACAATGCAATGTAAGGGACAACACAAGCTCATTTTTTAAAGTTACTAGAATCAAGCACATTAAGTTCACTTCTCAACCTACAAAAGGTAGCCTCATCCAACGGTTTAGTGAAGATATCCGCTAATTGATTTTCACTTCTTACACCTTCTAGTGATATATCATTTTTAGCAACATGATCTCTTAGAAAGTGGTGGCGGATATCAATGTGCTTGGTGCGAGAGTGTTGTACCGGATTATTAGCAATTTTAACGGCACTTTCATTGTCACATAAAAGTGGCACCTTTTCAAGAACAACTCCATAGTCTAGGAGGGTTTGTTTCGTGTATAAGATTTGTGCACAACAAGCCCCCGCGGCAATGTATTCCGCCTCGGCGGTGGACAAAAGCCACACTATTTTGCTTTTTAGATGACCAAGATACTAAAGACCTCCCAAGCAAATGGCACCCTCCGGATGTGCTTTTTCTATCAATTTTGCAACCAGCATAATCCGAATCGAAATAGACAACTAGTTGGAATCTAGCTCCTTTGGGATACCAAAGACCAATGCTTGGGGTGTGCTTAAGATATCTTAAAATTCTTTTTACGGCACTTAAGTGAGGTTCTTTAGGGCACGCTTGAAAGCGAGCACACATGCACACACTAAACATGATGTCGGGCCTAGATGCGGTAAGGTACAACAAGCTACCAATCATAGAACGGTAGAGAGTTTGATCAACCGGTTTACCTCCCTCATCTAGGTCGAGATGTCCATTAGATGGCATTGGGGTCTTGATTGGTTTACATTCTTCCATCTTGAATCTCTTGAGAAGATCCTTGGTATACTTTTCTTGAGAGATGAAAATCCCTTCTCTCATTTGCTTGACTTGAAAACCAAGGAAGAATGTGAGCTCACCAATCATAGACATCTCGAACTCCTTTGACATCAATTCACCAAATTCCTTGCAATACTCTTCATTTGTTGATCCGAAGATGATATCATCAACATACACTTGACAAATGAAGATCTCCCCGTTAAGCTTCTTGGTGAATAGTATGGTGTCGACCTTCCCAATGGTGAAGCCCTTCTCAATGAGGAAGTCCCGGAGGCGCTCATACCACGCTCTAGGGGCTTGCTTGAGCCCATATAGCACCTTGGACAACCTATAAACATGATTAGGATATCTAGGGTCTTCAAACCCGGGAGGTTGATTAACATAGACTAGTTCATTTATAAAGCCATTTAAGAATGCACTTTTCACATCCATTTGATATAGTTTCATATCATGATGTGATACATATGCAAGAAGGATACGAATGGCTTCAAGTCTTGCAACGGGTGCAAAGGTCTCTCCAAAATCAAGACCTTCAACTTGAGAGAACCCCTTTACAACTAGTCTTGCCTTGTTCCTCACTACTATGCCTTGGTCATCTTGCTTGTTGCAGAACACCCACTTGGTTCCAATGACTCTTGCACCTTTTGGATGCTCTTCAAGTGTCCACACTTGATTGCGGGTGAAGTTGTTCAATTCTTCATGCATAGCATTCACCCAATCCGGATCTTGAAGAGCTTCTTCTACATTCTTAGGTTCAACACAAGAGACAAAAGAGTGATGTTTAACAAAAGAAGCAAGCTTTTGAGATCGAGTCATTACTCCCTTTGTAGGACTCTCTATGATGAGATCTTGTGGATGTGCTTGAAGTAGAGGTGAGTTTCTTCTATCAACCACTTGAGGCGGAGGATGGGGAGCATCAACATCTTGAGCTTGTGCCTCGACTTGTTCATGAGAGACATGTGTATCTTCATTTTCAACCCTCTCATTCTTGTCATCATCTTGAGGCACATGTGATGAAGATGGTGGATCAACAATTTACACATCGTCTTCATCATCTTTTGGCTTGATGTCTCCCACCGGCATGTTCTTCATTGCCTTCCTCAATGGTTCATCACCTACATCATCACAATTCTCAATTGCTCCTTGGGAGCCGTTAGATTCATCAAATTCCACATCATATATTTCTTCAACCAAACCGGTGGCATAGTTAAATACTCTATATGCTTTGGACTTTGATGAGTAACCAATAAGAAAACCAATATCACAACGTCTTTGAAACTTCCCTAGGTGTTGACGCTTCTTGTAGATGTAGCATTTGCAACCAAACACCCGGAAGAACAGGCCTTCCGGCTTCTTTCCATTTAACAACTCATAGGGGGTCTTACCAAGAAACTTTTGTAGGAAGAGGCGATTTGAAGCATAGCATGCGGTGTTGATTGCCTCGGCCCACAACTTTTCCGGAGTGTTGTACTCATCTAACATTGTTCTTGCAAGGGTGATCAAGGTCCGGTTCTTTTTCTCAACTACACCATTTTGTTGAGGAGTGTAGGTTGAAGAAACTTCATGCTTGATTCCAATCTCATCACAATAAGCTTCAATGTTTGTGTTGTCAAACTCTTTTCCATTGTCACTTCTAATCTTCTTTATCTTGACTTCAAATTCATTTTGAGCTCTCTTTGCAAACTTTTTAAAACAATTGGCCACTTCGGATTTGTCATGAAGGAAGAAAGTCCATGTGTACCTTGAGTAGTCATCCACTATCACAAGACAATAGAGATTTCCACCCAAGCTCTTGTAGGTTGTAGGCCCAAACAAATCTATGTGTAGAAGTTCTAGCACTCTTGAAGTTGACATGTAAGCTTTGGTTGGATGAGTGTTTGCAACTTGTTTGCCCGCTTGACATGCACTACAAGGTTTGTCCTTTTCAAACTTTACATCCTTCAATCCTCTCACTAATTCTTTCTTCAATAGCTTGTTGAGAGTGTTCATTCCAACATGTGCAAGCCTCCTATGCCAAAGCCATTCAAGTGAGGTCTTGGTGAACAAGCATGTCATTAAGTTTGCATCTTCGGAGGTGAAGTCAATAAGATAAAGATTATTGTATCTAAAACCTTTGAATATCACTTGCTTATCATCTATCTTTGAGACTACCACTTCATTAGGTGTGAACAAGCATTGGAAGCCAAGGTCACAAAGTTGCCCAACGGATAACAAGTTGAAACTCAATGAAGCAACATAGAGCACATTTGAGAGAGAGTGATCATTTGATATTGCAATCTTGCCTATACCCTTGACTTTGCTCTTTGAATTATCTCCAAATGTGATCTTCTCTTGACATACCCTATTCTCTTCAAGTGAGGTGAACATATGAGGATCACCAATCATATGTTGAGTGCAACCACTATCAATAACCCAATGAGATCCATCGGTCTTGTAGTTCACCTACACACAAGAGATCAAGCTTTTTGTTTAGGGACCCAAACTTGAGAGGGACCCTTGACTTTCTCAACTAGTGACTTGGCAACCTATATTTCCTTAGGCCTATTCTTGTTTGGGGGACCCAAGAACATGACTTTCATCTTTCCACTTGAATCTTTTCTAAGCATGTAATGAGCATTGAAGGCAAAGGGTCTAGCATGTTTGGGCAAGGGTTGTGGTGGTGGAGTTTTGCACTCATGAGCAAAATGGCCCTCTTGTCCACACTCAACACATCTCTTTGGCTTGGGCTTTGACTTGCTTTGTTATTGTTGAGCTTTAGCCTTCTTCTCTTGATTTGCTAAGTAACCAATGCCACTTCTATCCATCTTCATTATGGTGTTCATGAGTAGCTCACTTTGCAAATATTGACCTCTTGTGAACTTGATTAGGCCGGTCTTGAGATGTTCTTTCTCTTGCTTGAGCTTTTTGTTTTCTTCAATAAGTGACTCATTTGATGTTTGCTTCTCAAGAGCCATCAACCCTTTTAGCTTCTTGTTCTCATTTGCAAGCTTCTCATTTTCACTCTTGATCTTGGCATAATCATTATAGTTGTTGGACTCAACCACACCCTTGCCTTTGCTACTAGAGCCTTGCTCAATGCTTTCAATGATCAAGTCATCACATGATGTAGCTATATCAATCTTAACAACTTTGTTAGTAGCATCATGTGTCTCAAGAGAAAGCTCATTAGCAACCACAAGACTATCATAGTCAATTTTCAATGTAGTGTATTTGTCTTTTAGAGAGTTGTGTCTAGTGTTGAGCTCATCATGCTTCTTCTCAAGTTTATCATATTGATCTCTAAGCTCTTTGTTAGAAGTTTTGAGCTCTTTGAGAGTAGAAGACATAATTTCATTTTGATCTTTGAGCTCATCACTAGCCTTTTGTGCACTTTCAAGCTTAGATGAGAGTGATTCATTTTCATTTTGGAGCTCATCATTTTCATTTCTAGTTCTTCTTATGACTTTAGAGTATTTGTTCAACAATTTTACAAGTTCATCATAAGAAGGTGCATCATATTCATCATCACTATCACTATCATCATCATCACTATCATTGTTTTATATCTTTCGTTCACCCTTGGCCATAAGGCATAGGTGAGTAGCGGACGATGATGGTGAAGATGGCGGTGAAGGTGGTGATGAAGATGTCGGTGAAGATGATGGCCCAATCACAAATGCGGCAACCTTCTCTTTCTCATCATCGCTCTCATCACCGGAGGACTCACATGATGATTCAATGTCGGTGAGCCAATCACCAACAATGTATGTTTGTCCTCCCTTTTTCTTATTGTGGAACTCTTTCTTCTTGCCATCCTTCTTCTTATATGGCTTGTTCTTCTTCTTTTCATCTTCATCATCGCTTGAGTCATTTTTCTTGCCCTTGTTCTTGTTTTTGTACTTGTCTTTTGGAGGTCTAGGGCATTGATGAGCTAGGTGACCAAGTTCTCCACAATTGTAGCAATCCATCTCGGATATTGGCTTCCTTTTGCTACTTGTGAAGAATTTCTTCTTCTTGCCATCGAACTTGATGCCACTCTTGTTGAGCTTCTTTAGCATCTTGGTGGTCTTCCTCACCATGAGTGCAAGTAATGCATCATCAATATCACTTTCACTTGAGCTTTCTTGCACCATCATGGCTTGACCCTTCTTCTTGTCATGGCTAGCTTTGAAGGCCAAGTCCTTTTTCTTGGAAGATGATGAGCCCTCTTCCGGAGTGATGTGCATGTACATCTCATGTGCATTGATCTTCCCCAATACTTGTGTCGGTGTTGCGGTGGAGAGATCACTTTGATGAAGCACGGTGACAATGTGACCATACTTCTCAATGGGAAGAACACTCAAGATTCTCCTTGCAACATCCGATTGGCTCATTTGGGTGAGCCCAAGAGCATTGAGGTCCTCTACAAGAACATTCAATCGAGTGTATATGTCATTAGCGCTTTCTTTAGGAAGCATCTCAAAAGAATTGATTTTCTTTAAAGCAATATGATAGCGTTCCTCATGCTCACTCTTAGTTCCCTCATGGAGAGCACAAAGGTTTTCCCACAATTCATGAGCGTTCTTTGCATTACGCACACGATTGAAGATATCCTTGCCTAAGCTCCGGTAGAGTGCATTTTTGGCCTTTGCATTCCACCGGTCGTACTTCTCCTCGTCACCACTTGGGTTGGCGGGATCCCTAATGGCGGGAAGCCCTTGGGTTGCGGCTCTAAGACACCTAACATCTATGGCTTCGAGGTACGCCTCCATTCAGATTTTCCAATATGGAAAATTATCCCCCTCAAAGGTGGGACTGTGGGAGGTGGTCCTTCCCCATTAGACATCTTGCTCTAGGCGGTAAAGCCTAAATTAGGAGCAACTCGGCTCCTATACTAATTGAAAGGATCAAGATGCCCAAGAGGGGGGTGAATTGGGCTTTTCTAAAAATTAATTGCAAGAATTAAATCCTACAAGCCAGAATTCACCCCTAGTGCCTACTTGTGTTCCTAGAGATTCTACCGGTAAAAGTTTAGCACCCTAAGTTCCAATCCTAGTCTAGCATGGCAATTCTAGGAAAGTAAACCAAGCAATGAAAGTAATACAAGAATGTAAATGCTTGAAAGTAAGGGGCAAGGAACAAGGCGATATTTTCCTAAGGTATTGGAGAGTTGCCACTCCCCACTAGTCCTCATTGGAGCACCCGCGTAAGGGTGTAGCTCCCCCTTGATCCGCGCAAGGATCAAGTGCTCTCTACGGGCTGATTCTTCGACACTCTGTCGTGGTGAATTGCCCAAAACCGCTCACAAGATGAGTTGGGTCATCCACAAGCTCCGCCGGATGATCACCAAACTCCCAATCACCACCAAGCCGTCTAGGTGATGGCGATCAGCAAGAGTAATAAGCTAGAACTCTCACTTGACCACAACGAGCCTAATGAGAAGATGGATGCACATTTGCTACTCCCTAGTTACTAGTGAGGGACTCAAGCTTTGATTCTCAAATCACAATCCTCACTAGAGCTCTTGCACTCCCTTGCACTCTAAAGGTGTTTCTCAGCTGAACAAATGAGCAAGAGTCCTCTAAAAGAGGTGGAGGGGATGTATTTATACACCCCACAGTCAAATCCAACCATTACCTGCCAACTCAGCAAAATACGAGATGACCGGATGCGCCGGTCGACGTGACCGGACGCGCCGGTCGCTCGTAACGGTCGAAAACCTGAAATAACGGCTGAGTGACCGGACGCACCGATCAAGGGTGACCAGACGCGTCTGGTCGTGCAGGGAGCTTACTGTACTCTGACCTGACACGTGACCGCGTCCGATCAGTGATGACCGGACACGTTCGGTCGTCAGAGTACCTTACTGGAACGTGACCGGACGCGCCGATCACACCCCAGTTACGTCCGATTAGATGATTTCCCTCCAGTGACACGTGTCAGCCTGAACACCGCATCCGGTCAACAGCGCTGAGACGCAGTAGCGGTTTAGAACTGACCGGACACGTCCGGTCAAGTCAGACACCGCGCCTGGTCAAGGGAAAATGTCTCTAAACACTCCGAAACGCGACGCAACTTGAACCAAGTTACTTCCAACTGAACTTTGAGCTATTCTAGAGCTACCTAGTGCTAAGTTTGACAAGTGTGCACCACACCTAAACATAAGACTCACCTAGGTCAAGCTACTCGCTCATGCCCCCCTTTATAGTACGACCAAAAGAGAAAATGAAGATCCTAACGACTATTCCGAATGTAACTCAACACCTTGACATCCGGAACTAACCGTCCTTAATCTTGACGTCAATCCTTTGAAAACCAAAACGATTTCCATCAAGGGGCAAAGCAGTTATCAACCCCATGACCTTACTTACCAAAGTTTCTGCAAAACACACGTTAGTCATGGTAATAAAGCATTGTCATCAATTGCCGAAACCAACTCTCGGGGCCTAGATGCTTTCATACACCACAAGGTGAACCATAATATCGAAGAATGCTGGGGAAAACACATCTCAAACTGTGACACTATCTCCACTGCGAATTCCTTAAGAGACGCTAACTCATCACGGTCAATCACCTTCTGTGAGATCCTGTTGAATAAGTAGCACAACCGTGTGACCGCAACCTTTATCCACACTAGATTTATAGCTCTGATGGCAATAGGGAGGAAAGTAGTCAGCATGACATGACAATCATGTGAGTTGTAGTTGGTGAATGTAAGGTCTTTCATTGACACAATACTCCATATGGTAGAGCAGAATCCAGTGGGACTTTTAAATTCTTCAACCACACATATATCGCATGTTTCTCATCATTGTTGAGGTTGTAGCTTGCTGCCGGGAGGTGGTACTTCCCATTTTCTTGAAGAACAGGGTGAAGTTCTTTTCTATGTCTAATTGTACCATGTCAATGCGTGAATTTAGTCCTTCCTTTGTTTTGCCCTTCATGTCTAGCAAGGTTCCAATTAGGCTTTCAAACACGTTCTTCTGAACGTGCATACCATCGATCGCATGGCGGACGTCTAACTCTGGCCAGTATGACAAATACTCGAAGAAAATAGACTTCTTCTTGAATGTAGCCCCTGGAGTTGGTTTGACATCCTTTCTTGATTTTTCGTCTTTTGTCTTCTTCCCGAAAACAAATTTGAGTTTGCTGACTATGTTGAAAACTCTTTTGCCTTTACTGTTACCCAATGGAGCAGTAGACTGTAGTTCAACGTTATTGTCGAAGTACTTATCTATCTTTTTCTGGTGGTACCTGTGTCCTTTCGATAAGAAGCGTTTGTGCCTCATGTACACTATCTTCTTAGATGCAGTAAGGGACATGTAAGAGTTTCCATCTATGCATACCACACAACCAACCTTTCCCTTGAACTGCCCTGATAAAGTGAAAAGAGCAGGGTAATCATTGATCGTAACAAAGATAATTGCTCTCAGTGTGAATGATTCTTTGCGGTACTCGTCCAATATTTGAACACCTGTTTCCCACAATATTTTTATGTCCACCATTAAGGGCTCTAAGAAAACATCCATGTCAACTCCAGGCTGTGTAGGTCTAGAGATAAGGATGGTTAGCAAAAGGTACTTTCGCTTCTGCATCAACCATGGAGGAAGGTTGTAGATGGTGAGGATCACCGGCCATGTGTTGTGCTTGCTGCTCCTCTCAGCAAATGGATTCATTCCGTCAGTACTCAGTGCAAACCTAACATTTCTTGGTTCCTTTGCAAAGTCCTTGTGGTTTTCATTGAAATCTTTCCACTGCTGGCCATTGGCTAGGTGCCGAAGCTTCCCATCGTCTTTGTGCTCATCAGAAGCATGCTAGATCATAAGTTTGGCATCCTCTAGGTTAGCGAACAAACACCTCAATCAATCGACCACATGCAGGTACCACATCACCATTTGATGTGAGATATTTATTAGCACCTTTTGATGTGAGGTAGGGTATAGCTATGGTTTATTAGCTAGGGTTTATGATTTATGTGAGGTTTTAGCTAGGGTTTAGGTAGGGTAGCTAGGGATTAAAATAAAAAACCTAATAAGTAGCATAATTACAAAACCTAAGTAGCATAATTAAAATAGATACATGTGGATAAAATAAATTAAGAAATAAAGAGAGAGATTAAAGTAAAAAAACCTAATGAGCATAATTAAAAAAATAACAAAAAAAACCTACATTTCTCTCTCTAGATAAATACACAAGAACACACCATTGGTGGAATATATATCTTGCATAAACTAGCTAAATTGAGGAGCAAACATGAAAAGAGAGAGAGGAGAGACATTATGTAACCATCTTAAGTAACCTCATTAGAAGAAATAAAGACAAGAACCTAGATTTTCTTCTCTCTAACTCATGGTGAAACCCTAGATCCAAAAAGTAGCTCAAATTAAGAAAGAATGAACAAAATGATGATACAAGGACATAAACTAACCTTTCTTATCAACCTCCTTCCAAAAAAATCAAGATCAAATCCTCTCCCCTTATATTTTGAGAGATTTGGACCTCCAAAATGCCCAGTTCTGCTCGGGGAGGAAGGAGGGGTATATATACCAGAAACATCACTGGCGGTTACCTTTAGTAACCGCTTGTGAAAATCTATTTCCACAAGCGGTTGTCATAATCCAACCGTCAGTGCAAATGTTACATTTACACTGATGGTTGCCTTATGACAACCACCAGTGCAAATGGATTTCCACAGGCGGTTGTCATAAGGCAACCGCCAGTGTAAATGTAACATTTGCACTGGCGGTTAGATTATGACAACCGCCTATGGAAATAGATTTCCACAGGCAGTTACAAAGTTGTGGCCCACCTATTTATTTACAAAGCCGACCCTAAAGTGAAACTGCCAGTAAAAAAAGAGGACCCCTGGCTTAGAGCTCTTTTCTACTAGTGTGTTGTAACTTCACACTCTTCTCGATCTTAATGGAATGATATGCAAACCTTTTGCGTACGTTGAAAAACGGTGTCTATTCCCAATAGACACCTATTCGTTGATGATCTCATCCACAAGCATGCGATTAGTGAAAGGATTAGCAGTTAGCCTAGTTGTTAGTGTGTCAGCAGTTAGCATGCCACCCGAAGGTACATGTCCCTTAGTGGTAGTGAACAAACACCTCTTCACATGTATATAATCTCAAGAGATCAATGAAACAGACTATTGTTCCCAAATCACTTGTTCATTACATTCACATTTAACACATTATCAGCACTGCTCGTGAACAAGAGAAAAGGAGAACAGCGTCGGATGTCTTAGAATCATCCCTGGTAAGCACTATGGTTTGAATCAACGTCAACTTACCTTCACACCTCGTTCTTGGGCGACTGTTCTTCGCCCTACGCCGCATCGGTGGAGTTTGTTGTGGCCCGATCCGCCACCACGGCCACCATGGACAGCGCCGCAGCATCTTTGAGTGCCTTGGGCCTCATGTTTGCCGCAACGTTGCCCATGGTCCTTTCGGCTACCTCTTTGACTCTGCTATTCCTGGCCTCTGTGCAGATGCAGTTCCTCGCCACCAATGGAGTCCAGTTCGTCGTGGCCTCCATGCTTCCCCACGCGATCTCCATCTGCAGAGCCAGCCACTGTCTCTCACCTTGGCGTGGATGGTGCCGGCCCTAGCAACACCGCACCGCACGCTGTGGAAGCCCCGGCGCCACCTGCTATCGAAGCCCCAGTGCTGCCAGTGGATGAAGTGGTTGCCGAGCCGGTCATTGTACCTGCCTACATCCCCATGGAGCCGATGTCACCAACACCGACATCGCCTCTCTACTGGTGTGACTCTTGCAAGGATACATGCTGATGCCACACACGCTGGAGTACAACTACTCACTGCCATCACCCACACTAGTCCCAGAGACTAAGGGTTGGCAGGAGTATCCCCGGCGGTGCCCTCGATCCATGGTACTTCAACACTGTCACCGCGCCGATGATTCAGGATGTGAAGGCCGAGGACGAGATGGACGTGGTTGCCCCAGCATCGTCAACCTCTTCAATCCCGCAGGCACGCTTGCGGCCCGAACTGGCATCCCGTAGTACACTTCTTTGACGCGGCCGGCCCCTCGGCTCCTCCTCTGGCGTCGACCCCGAAACCGGCTTCTCCGCCCACGACACACATGGAGGCCACTGTTTGCATGAAGGCGACGGCCCTCTAGGGTCCTTCTCCGGCTGCAACTCTGGCCGAGGGCACTGCCACCATACCCTCGACGCTCTAGCGCCTCCTCAGCCGCAGGGTGGCCACGGTTGACCGGTGCCCTGGCATCCGCGCTGGCCCCTAGAACCAGGCGGCCCTTGGTCTCCCGAGCGCGGAAGTCCTCAATATGGCGCTGGGTGGTGGCGGCTTCTACTCTCCTAACAAGGGGGAGCCTTCCTCGAACTGAAGATGGAGAGCACCAGCGGCGCAGTGGGAATTTTTTATTTTTAACCCTTTTTAAAACTATTTCTAGATTTGACATTGTTAAAGTTTTCTTTCCAAATCTATCACTTTTGGTCGTGCCTATTGCCCTAGCGCAGCCAAACCACACTGTCGCGCCATGCATGGCGGCACGGCGGAGGTGGTGACGTGGCAGCGACTCGGGCACTGACCGGTGATGTGGTTGGCTCTGTCGTGCCACAGATCTGGGCATGGCGTGGCAAGGCCCAGTAGAGGCCCAGGATGCGGCCTCCTCTTCCCTCTCTCTCTCTCTCCATTCGTTCCTCTCTGTTTCCTATGATGCTGCCGTGAGCCACCCGTCGTGCCCGCCGCCACTAGCCGTCCGTCACCCCCTCCCTTAGGTCCTCCACCACCGGCCGCGCCTCCATCCCTGCCTCTCTCCCCCATTCCCCTACTAAGAGGGTGGGGGCCAGGTCAACCCCTTGGTCGCCCATGCCCCCTCCCTTGGTGGCCGGCCGGACGAGCACCGCTATCGCAGGCAAGGCCGCCAGCGGCCCTCTCCGTCATATGGGTTGAACCCCAGAAGGTCTCCCTGTCACTGCTAAGGTATTTCCTCCCTCCAAGACCCTCAATGTCGTGATATTGGTGATTAATTTTTGAATCAATTGATTAGGGTTTGGGTTTTTGTTAGTTAGGATTTTGGGTTTAGGTTTTGGTTAGGTAGTGAGGGTTTCAGTTATTATTAGTTAGGATTTTGGGTTTAGGGTTTGGTTAGGTAGTTTAGGGTTTAGGGTTTAGGGTTTGGTTAGGTAGTTAGGGTTAGGTTTTTGTTAGTTAGGATTTTGGATTTACTGTTTAACTAGGTAGTTAGTGTTTAGTTAGTTTCTAGTAGTAATGGTAGTTATTATGGATACTAGTTTTGTAGTATTGGTACTTAGTTGTACGTGATACAACGATTTGGATGACTTGATGAAGTTTCCTCAAATGCTTTTGTAGATGGATTGTTGTGTCTGAGTTTTTTACAGAGGAAGTGTTAGGAAAGAAGATGGTATGTTTGAGGATATGGAAGAAGAATTGGAATGGTTTGATAAACCTCTTAGCTTCAATGACCTTTGTGTCCATTTGAATACAAAGTTTGGCGGTGATTTCACACTGAAGGGGAGGTTTGATAGTGGGAAGACTAGGGCACACTACGTCCTGATGCCCTTGGGCGACCATGCTCACTGGTCCTGCTACAATAAAGTGATCCAATGTTCCAATGTGCCCATGGCTGAGGTGGTGGTGGAGAATGGGTACAGGATGCAGGGTCTCTAGGAGGGGCCGTCCATTGACGGTGTTGGAGGCAATGAACAAGAAATGGGGGCAAAGGGGAAGCAACTCCGGGTAACATGGATTTGGATGGTCAGTTGACATAGGAGCAACTTCATTCAACTCCAATGGCAGTCGATGATTCGAGGCAGTTCTTAATAGGCCTTATAAGCAATGACTTCGATGTGAACGAGTTTCGACAGAAAGAGGAGGAGCAGGAGGAGGCAGACAGGATCGGTGATGTAGTTAGCAGTGATTCAGATGATTCGAACAATGACCAAGGTGGCAGAGATGCTATGCGAACATCGGTTGATGCTATGCCAGTACCGGTTCATGCTATGCCATTACCAGTACCAACTGAGGTACTTCATGCTATGTCGGCTCAGGGAAGACTAGTTACAGATTTGCCAGAGGATGATACCCCCTATGATTCATAGGCTAGAATTAGCAAAGCACAACAGTACATTCCACCAAATCCTTATATAGCGATAGAGCTTATGCAAATGAGGTCGATGAATGTACCTTTTAGTGGTGTTCTGAACTATAGGGATGTCAACATGACAGATATGGTAGTTTGTGACACTGATTTGCAGATGTGCAAGAAATCATTGTATGACCATGAGAATGTAATCCTTAGCAAGGGGATGATATTCAATACAATGTCAGAGATGAAGCTGTTCCTTCAGGACTATGTTGTCTATCACCATAGGTCGACACTGTCACTCATTTGGACCAGGAGTTGAGGTACCACGTGATATGCAAAAAGGTTGTATGTGGAGGTTAAATGCACGAAAGAGATAGAGTGATGGCAAGTGAAGGATAACTAAAGTGGTTCAACCCCACACTTGCCTATCAAATAAGGGGAAGGAAAATCATTAGCAGTTCACTGCACGTTACCTTGCTCATCGTATATTGGGGCTCGTTGATAACAATAATGACATTTCGATGTCTTCCTTACAACAGTCCATTTCTAGATTCATCAAGTATGATGTGAAGTATGGAAAGGCTTGGCATGCTAAGCAAATTGCCCTGACGATTTATTGGGGTAGCTGGGAGGAAGCGTACAGGAGGGTTCCACGAATATTGTGTGCAATGACTTACTACAACCCTGGCTATAAATGGTTTATAGACACCAAAGGGATGTATTTCCAGAACCCATTGAGGCATGTCCTGCATCGTGTGTTCTGGTCGTTCACGCAGATGGAACATGCATTCTAGTATTATCGGCCAGTCGTACTTATTGATGGCACTTTCCTGATCAGAAAGTACAGGGACACCTTGATGATGGCTGCTGCTGTTGATTCGGGGGACCAAATAGTACCCATGGCTTTTGCTTTGGCAGAGGGAGAGAACAATGAATCATGATCATGGTTCATGTGGCATCTATGTGTACACGTGCTTGGCCCATCTCGCAATATATCTTCAATCTCGAACTGTCACGTAGGGCTTCTTAATGCTGCAGATCAACATATCGAAGGGTTGCCGCCTCTAGTGCACAAATGGTGCATGTGACATTTTGTCGCTAATTTCTGGCGGCGTCAGAGAAAGAAGGAGGTTTGTGACAAGGTAAAGGCTCTATGTTGTGTACGTACAAAGCACCAATTCAAGGAGACAAAGAGAGAACTAGACAAGATGTTAAACCAAGCAGGCAAGGCCTGGTTAGAGGGGCAGATGGAATAGAAGGCTAAGTGGGTGTTAGCATATGACAAGGGTGGTTTTAGGTATGGTATCATGACCACCAACAGATCAGAGTCTTTCAATCGTGTATTCACCAGAGTTCGATCGTTGCCAGTGTCTGGAATTGTCGAGTTCTCATTTCACAAGTGCAACGAATATTTTGTCCAGAGGTGGGAACTTGCGTAGAGGAATCTAGTTGAGCTTGGGCGATTTGGAAAGGCCGGAACATAACATTTGAAGGAGGTCGAGGAATTGGCCAAGTAGCATACCGTCGAGCCTTATGGATCTGCCTGGCATGTCTTTAGTGTATGGGAGAAGGGTGGCACAAGCTTGGGCAGTGAATGTTATGGTGGATGAAACTACCAAGTTGATCTTGACAAAGTAGAGTGCAGTTGCAACGTACCTCAGATCATGATGCCCCTTGCTCTCACATGATCACGGCCTGCAGGGTCTGCGGATATGACTACGAGGGTCTGCCATATATATCACCCTTGTATTTCCGTTCGAACACCATTAGTATTTGGGAGAGGAGCTTCGAGCCGTACCTTGACCTGACACAATGGCCCCTTATCATGGTTTCGACTATGTGTCGCTTCCAGAGCTAATGAGGGTAGGGAAGGGTAGGAGGAAGAAGAAGCGACTCAAGGAGGACATGGACGCTATGAGAGGATACGACGAAGACAAGTACGGAGGGGGAGAATTCAACGAGACCCGTGGCAGGAATCTTTGCTCCATTTGCAAAGAACCTAGTCACAAGGCTAGTAGGAACAGAAGACAAGGGCAGTAGGTCCATAAATAGAACTTGCTTTTTGGCTATTGAAAAAGTTTGATATGCTTGTTAATGTTACTTTCAATATTTGTATGTTCTTTCATATTTTGTCCATGTTGCATAGCATATAGTCTAAAATTTGCAATGCTACTTAATTTTAATTTCAATATTGTATTATTCATAATGTTTGTTCTAACCCTTTGATTAACAATTTGAAACAGGATGCCTCAACATCCGATGGACCCCCTTCTTGAGGTGGACTATGACAAGGACCACCGAGCTCACAAGTTGACCGACAACGACGTTGAGCTGGCCTTGACTCCTTTGAGGCCACGCACGCACAACAGGGTACATCAGTGGGATGAGCCCTACGCGCCGTACATATGGCGTGTCGGCTTCCTCGAGCTTGTCCGGGTTGTGAACTCCGATCTTTCAGCCCTTGACCCCTCACTTCTCACTGCAGCTATAGACAGGTGGGAGTCCCTTTATTCTCCGTAAACATTCTTCAAATGAATTTGAGCTAAGTAACAC
Source organism: Saccharum spontaneum (assembly GCA_022457205.1). Classification (NCBI taxonomy): domain Eukaryota; kingdom Viridiplantae; phylum Streptophyta; class Magnoliopsida; order Poales; family Poaceae; genus Saccharum; species Saccharum spontaneum. The sequence continues at coordinate 13,819,639 of CM039610.1, forward strand.
ATTCTATTTTTGTAATGCAACCTCACAGGTGGAGGCCTGAGACCCACATGCTCCACCTACCTTTCGGTGAGATGACCATCACCCTATAGGATGTGAAGGCTATCTTTGGCCTTCGATTGGAGGGACCTCCAGTGACTGGTATAGTTGACGCCAATAACTAGAAAGACCTGGTGGCTCAGTTCTATGGCTTTGTTCCACCGGACGACGAGGTTGCTAGAAGAGCTAAGTAAGGAATTGAACCATATTTAATAGTTTCATTGTTTTCCTGAATCCATTCCATCTCATTATTTTTTGTCAATTTCAGGAAACTTCTGGTGTTTTGTCATTGTGGATCACAGAGTGTTTCAGAACTTGCACCCACAAGCTGAAGACGCTGAGATCGAGAGGTTCTCTAGAGTCTAGCTATGGCACTTCCTTCGTGCTTTCCAATTCCCCGACGCGTCGGGCAACACCATTAGCTAGATTTGTCTTGACATGTTACGCTAGCCGTGGGAGAACATAGTGACGTACAGCTGGGGCAGCGCTGTCCTAGCATGGACGTATCGACAGCTTTGCGTTGCCTATCGTCGCACCTCGCCGAACGCGAACCTAGGTGGTTCCTCCTACCTACTCCAGGTTTGGTGTTAGGAGAGATGGCCCATTGGGAGGCCCCTTCTTCAGGGTTTTCCCGTAAGTACTTCGGTTCCTTATTTACTTTGAAGCTATTACATATGATGAAATTATAATTGGCTAATACATTTTCCTGTTCAATGCGGCAATGGAACCACTAGGATACACTACCTACTGCTCTGTATCTCTAAAGGACGTAGAGTTAGTTAGAGGGAATCCGCAGCGCAAGTACAAGCAGTTCACGGACTTGCTCGACGTCCTGACATAGCACTAGGTTATGCTCTCTTTGGTTACATACGTGTACGCTCTTGTTGCTTCTACACTATATCACAAGCTAACTCAATTACTAAATGTTCAGGTGACTTGGTGTCCTTGGGATGCTATGGAACTCTAGAACTATCTGAGTCATATCACTAGGCAAGAGTCGGACGAGTATAGTTGCAACGTTCCTCTTATTTTCTTTCAGATCCACTTGCCCAACAGGGTTTGCAGGCAGTTCGAAAGAATTTTAGGCTGCCCACCGCCGCTTTACTCAAAGAACCAAAAATTGCACGGGTGCATTATCGATTCATAACAAATCTACAATTGTGATGTGTGTGTGCTAGAACTAACTATCGTTTTGCTACAGGTTTGAGTGCAAGAAGAGGTACAAGGAGAAGGATTGGCGTGTGACGCACTATGAGTACATCCAGCAGTGGGAGACCAGGGAGCAACGACCAGTCGATGTGGATCCGCCACACGACTAGCACACCTTTGACGAGTACCTCCGCTGGCTTCACAGGTCTACAAGGACACATATCAAGCCCCGCTACACTGATGGTGCAATTGACGATGACTCAAAGGAAGATGTCATTGAAGATGTCTACGACGCTGCCACTAGGGGGGAGACACAACAAGAGCGAGCTCGGCTACAGAGATACGTGGTAAGATACTCGGATGCTACAATTTGTTATCCATTTGGCATTTAGTAAGTGTACTAAAACAGTGATACCTCATTTCTGTATGTAGGCCACACAATTGTCAAGGTTGTCCAACGAAGCAGCATTTTGACTTCACGAGGCTAGAGGGCAGGGGCCAGGCGTTCTACGTGCTTTTGTGGAGGTACACATAAAGTTGTCCATTATGAAAATGTTCGTTTAGTCTCAATGCGCTTGGGGAATAATTTTTCTTTAACGTTTGTTGATGCAGAAAATGAAGAAGAGCTGTAGGAAGCTAGCTTAGAAGTTGAGCTGCATGGATACTCCATGGGAGGAACCCAACTACCCAGCATGGTCGCTAGCACGACTTCGGCCTCTTTGAGGACACTAGCCGGTTCTTCTGAGCCGATGATAGGTGAAACTTCCACTGTGCGTACACCACCCCACTATAGCATTGGGAAGGGCCCTGCAGACGAGGACGACGAAGACGATGACGAGACCCCAGGCTTTCGCATACAGCACCACCACAGGGACCCTTGGCAAGCGGAGGAGATTCCAATGTCTCAGCTTGGTGGTGCCCCGCTTGGTACCCAAGGAGACGAGCAGGTACTACTTTTACATTTTGAGCAAACGATTGAACTAACAAAGCTTCAGTTTTTAAATACCTAGCCTATCTAAACTAACAATGGTAAAGATTGTAACTAATTTTGCCAGTCGTATACTTGCAGGGTACCAGTGACGCGTAAAAGTTTCGCCGTCAGCCTCGCCATCGTGACCGCACGGACGTTGGGTACACTCCTAATGTGTTGCCTACAAATCCGAAGAGACAGAGGCGTCCGAGGGACCCATACACTCCTGGGACATAGGGTCTAGGTAAGCAGTCCATGTTTTTTTCAAGTTTCCTGAATTGCAAAAGTTTCTGTCTTGCCTCCTTACTTACCCTTTTAATGATAATGTGGATACACCTTGAACAAGGCCTTCAGATGCTCAAGATCTTGAAGGATCATGTCAGCAAGACGTCCATCCTTGATGACTTTGCCTTATTTTGGAGTTCATGTAGTACCCAAATTATGTACTTGTTGCACTTGTGGTTGAAGTCCTCCATACCAATTTGTAAACTTAATTAAGTGATGAACTTGTGCACTTGGTCTACTTATTTTCTTCATGTCAAACCTATGTTGAACAAATCTTATCATGTCAAACTTATATAGTCATGAACTTAATTAAGTCTTATGTAGCAATTTGTAAACTTGTGCACTTGGTCGACTTATTTTCTTCAAATTCATTTAAACTACGCTAAGCCTGCATCAGTGGTTGTATTGACGCACCGCTCGGCTTCAGTGTGATGGAAATAGCGTCTAGGCGTTGTCGCGCCGTGGTGGATGGCGCGGCAGGCTTGTCGCGCCGTCAGCCGTGGCGCCTTAGCTTGTCGTGCTGTTTGCTCTGGCGCCTCAGGCTTGCCGTGCCGCTGGTGGTGGCGCGGCAGACGCTGGGCCAGACTAAGCGCAGCACATGCCTTACATGGTGAGGATCCAAGGGAGTTTCTCGCAGGTATTGCTAGCAATATAGGATTAGACAAGTTTTGTGCTGCCACTCTTGTATGTACATGGATTTACCTATACATAGCCACAGGGAACATAGATGCAGAGATTCCATGTTCTTGAAATGTTCACTGACATGGGCCTCCGAAGATCAGTAAATGGAAACAGTGTTTGTTACATGGGTACAATACATCAATGTTCAAATGAAACACAAGACAACACAATGAAAAGTCTAGTACATAACAACGTTGTTCATTACTAAAGCATGGAACTACCAAACCTAAATCATGGAACTATCACACGGCACAATCAGAAATCCTCAGTCAAAAACATAATCAGTAAGCAACTCGTCGTCCGAGTACCAATCCTCTATGACAACCTCGTTCATGTGGCTAGGCTCACCAGGATTGCCCTGATCTGCCTGTCGCCTTAGTAGGCGGCCTCCGCTTCATCTGTGGCCTGAGACAAGAACACGTCCTCCTCCGCCTCTTTCATGTGGCTAGGATCACTCGCATTGCCCTGATCTGCCTGTCGCCTATAGTAAGTGGCCTCCATTTCATCTGCAGCCTGAGATAAGAACGCGTCCTCCTCCGTCTGCAATCCCGCCTCTGCAAAAGCGAGGAGCTCGCTCAGTCTGCCAGTGTCGTCCTCATCCTCCTCCGCCTGCAAGCCCGCCTCTACTAGAGCGATGAGCTCACTCAATCTGCCAGTGTCATCCTCATCTTGGTCCCCCTCATTGGCCTCCACAATCTGAGATAGCACAGGGAGTCCACCTCTCGTTCTGTGCTCATGTAACTTCTTTTCCTGAAACCTTGCACAGACCACCTCTGTGGCATGGTCCTCGCTGCATCCAATCTCTTCATGTATAAAATGCAACCAGTTAGCAACGTGATTATATTACATTTAAAGGTAGGCAACGAAAATAACAAGTCTTTCAATCACTCACTGGCACACAATGCAACAACATGGTCATTCAAGACCTGCATCTGTACTCTTGCCTCCTCCCTTGCCTCCTTCCTTGTCCTCTCCTCCTCTGCCATCCTCTGTGTCTCCAACCCAATTTGTCAAACCTAACACCGACTGGGTTACGAAAACCGCGCTGTCTAGCAAACTCACGCATCTTTTTTATGTGTTGTTTAATGAAGAGGTCGACGAACTGAGGTCCATAACCAAACTTCCATGCAATTACTTGCTTCACCTTGATTTCATCCAAGAACTTAGCTTGACCATCATAAGATTCCCACTTGCATTACCTAGTGCTCTGTTCAAACATAAAATTAGATTATAAGTCTTTACAAAAGAAAAATATGATTTCATGTTTTCCACAACAATAACCAACTCATTATAGTCAACCATACGGCCGTACCAATGGCCTATTCCAAGCTCTGAAGGGACTAGGCCGTAGTTGGCTTGACACCACATTCGCACATGACAAAGAGGTGCTTCGATGATTATCCTTTCTTTCTTCTTTTCCTTTGCCTTTGGCTCCGGCCAATGATTCTTAGGACGATAGAGCCACTCCTTGAAACGGGACTTTGCAAATCCATACACCTAAAAGATGAGACATTAGTACATGCACACATAGAGCTAAACATTTAAACAAATACACTTTCCACTTACTTCGTGCTTGTTGGGACACACAAACTCCAACGTATTCTCAGGGTTTATCACAGCTCGATCTCCGCAATCGCATAGAGGAGATTCCTCGAGTCGTCTAACTGCGGCTAGGTGCTTCTCCTTAGCCGTCATTGGTCTGGTGGAACCCACTGCTCGAAGTGCTCACGTGGATGTCTCCCTCTCCACCAATCGTCGAAAAGGAGGTATCTTGGGTCAAACTTTTCTGGACCGTCGATCCACTAAAAGAAAAGGCACCTCTCATGGTCCTACACAACAAGATTCTAACAAAATATTAGTAAACTACTAACACAAATGAAGAAAAAAGATACGGAAACAATTACCACATTAAAACAATTGCATGTGTAGAAGCAACGCGCAACTGTGTCTAGATGTCTCGATTGAAACACGTGGTCCGCGAAACCATTATAGTTGGCCATCGGGTCGTGCCGGCCCGACAAGGTACCGTGCGGCACCGAGCCACCGTGCCTCATGGGTTGTGCCTGTGGCGTGCTCGTGCCTGGCCTCCGGCCCAAGGCACGGCCCGTGGGCTGTTTGGCCGTGTCGTGCCGCCCGTTGGCACGGGCCTTTTTCACCGGGCCGTGCCGGCCCATAGCCCGGCAGCCGGAACTAACTTCATTGTCATCAGATTTTCTAAGTGTCCAACATTTTCATTTTCACAGTTTCATTTTCCATCACATTTTCACTAGGTCCAGAATCACAGATCAGAGACGACATGATCACATCACATGAATCACACTTCACAGTTTCATTTTCATAACAGTATCACACATCACAGTTCACATATATCATATATGAAAATGGATCACAAAAGGCAGAACACAAGACACAGATAAGAGATAATAAGATAATAATCAAAATGAGTTGTTTTGTGCAATGCTGCCTCATTAAAAACCTTTCTAGGTAAAACTCACCCTTGTGAGAAACCCTAAAAAGGAAAAAAGAGTGCAGCCAGCTCTAGAAAGGTTCAAGTTTAAGTTCTATCCTATTACAATAGCCATCATCAGTGGCAAGGCAAACTGGCAAGTCCTAGTGACTTAGACACTTAGTGTTTGTGAGTTTACTTTCACTCCACACACCTCACAGAATCTCACTACACTCTGTCACTCTCACTCTCACTCTCACTCAGTCACAATCTCCAGCTCTAGGACTCCAGACTTGCACGAAAAGACCAAAATTTCCTGCAATAGATTAAGCATGTTAGTTCTTTTGCCATCAATCAAAACAAGATGAAGGCACCAGCACCAGCACCAACTATTCACCTTGCTATGCAAGCTTTGTCACTAACCAACACCAGCGGTACCGCCACCGCCGCTACCTTCGCCTTCTTCATCCAAGAAGAGGTTCTTGAATGACTCCTCTAGGTCTGTGTCTCACCAATGCCTAAGGGAAGGTCAAGCCTAGCAATCAACCGGCATAACTCAGTACGAGCAACAGCAGGGTCATACTGCCAATTTTTCAAACCATCAGGATTAAGAGAAAGCCTAGACTGGACCATACAAGCATGATTTTGTTTTTTCATACAGGATTTCATGTGGCGTTTCAAATGGCCAGTACCAGCAGAAGATCTAGTAGTGTACCTTGAATGGCAATGATTACAGATAGCAGCAATTCGAATATCGTTCTCCTTAATCTCAGTGAAGTACGTCCACACAATAGACTTTTTCTTACCAGAGGTGGAGGTGGTTGAGGTACAATGAGTGTCAGTGGATGGTTCCACTCCATCGTCGTCGCCATCGAGATCGATGGGCTGGGGCTGGTTGCCGTCACCGAGGTTGATGCCGAACAACCCGGCGGCGTCATCACGCACGTCGTCATCGTCCTCGATCTCCAGCTCCTTGTCTGGGTGCGGCGCTAGGTCCTCGCCGTCGTCGAGGGGGATGCTCATCTACCCCCCGCGTTGCAGGCCTAGCACCAGCACAGGACGGGGATGGCCGGCCCCGGCCACGACCTCCAGCTCCAGCTGCAGCTCTAGCACCGCCCCTCAACGAACGCTTTGGCGGCCTGGCCATGTCTACTCCAGAGGAGCAGGACTCGGCGTCAGGCACCAACCTACAACGCAAAGACAGAGGCAGAGCAGAGAGTGAGGTGAGACAGTGAGTGAAAAACAGAGCATAGAGCAGAGCACAACAACAGATCTAGGGTTAGGGTTAGGGATGACGAACATGAACCTGAGCCCGGTACCGGAGATGCAGAGGACAGCCAGAGGAGGAGACGGACAACGATTAGAATCGACGGCGAGGTGGGGGTGGGGGAGTAAGGACTGCCATGAACAAGAACTCACATGCTTCACCGAGAACGGGAGGAGAGAGGAGAACAGAGGAGAGGAAAGGAGGGAGGAGACGGGGACGGGGTTAGCGAGGTGGAGTGGAGAAGCACCGGCGAGGTCACCGGATCCGAGGACGATGGTCGATGGCGGCGGTGGATCGAGATCGAGAGCAAGAGCGAGAGCACGGGAGCCGCAGCTGCGTCGCCGCGGCGGATCGGATCGGGATCGGGGGGAATGGGATTAGGGTTAGGGCAGGGGAGCACCGGCGGCTCGGCGCTTATATTGGGGGCGGGGACGCAGAGTCACGGGGTGGCCGGGTGGGCCGTGGGCCGGCTGAATGGCTGATTTAGCCCCTAGGGCATCGGGCCACCGCCGGGCTGGCCTACTTCACCGTGTCGTGCCCGGGCCGTGCCACGGGCCAAGGTGGCGGCCCAAGCACGGCCTGGTGGATCGGGCCGGGCTGGCACGGGCACAGTGCCACCGGGCGGGGCCGTGCCTTGGGCCGGGCCAAAACGTCGGGCCACGGGCCGGGCCGGCGGGCCGCGGGCTGCATGGCCAACTATAGAAACCATAGCCACAGTTAGGGATAGGGAGGTTAGGAGGGATGGGGGCATCTTTGCTAGACACGTAGGGGTATAATTCTCTAGACGACCCTGATTTCGCGACAACTGCTCCCGATACATGCCTTGCATCTAACAAAACAGTTGTAATTTAAAACCAATCACAACTTCACAAATTAATGTAAAATAAAAAATACTAAAGCAATGTAAAGGTGAACCATTTGCATTAAAACAAAGAAAATGTAACCTACACTTAGGAACCGAAATTTACCTTAAACTAAACATGGTACCCATAGTTCTAAATAACTAATTAGCCTTCACATAGAGAAAATGAACTAATCTTGTCCTCCAAACCCTAAGTACCCATTGTTCATAAACATATTATTCCTCCAAACCATAGCTACCAATCCTAATCTTTGAATCCATAGTTCAAACAACAAATACGAGCATCAATACCTTGATAGAGGCCGAGGAGAAGCTTGGGGCAGGTGGGAGGTAGGCAGCTAGGAAGGGACGGGCGGAGGCCGCCCTCGGGGGAAGTGGCCTGCGGCGATGTGGCCTCCTGGAGGCCGCCTGGGAGGGAGGGACGGCGTTGGAGCCCCCTGGTGAAGGGTGCGGCCGCGGGACACAGGCGTCGAGCAGCTCTTGAGTGAATGAGAGGGAGGGAGGGATCCTGGGCGCTACGCTTGTACGCGGTTTCGCTGCGCCAGGCGGCTGGGCGCGGTTGTGCCGCACCGTGGCGGGTGGCGCGGCAGAGCCCGCCCGTCACTGGTCAGCGCCCGGGTCCTTGCCACGTCACCACCTCCGCCGCGCCATGGCAATAGGCACGGCCAAAAGTGTTAGATTTGGAAATAAAAACTTTAACAGTGTCAAATTTGGAAATAGTTTTAAAAAAGGGTTAGAAATAAAAAAATCCGCAGTGGAGAGGAGTGACAAGATGGCTATGCGGCGGCGGCGGCCTCAGGATTCAGGAGCGGTTAGGGTTGAGAAACCCTAACTGTCACTCCACTGCCTTATTTAGTAAGTCCTTACCAACTTCTATGTTTCAAAATTTGTACATGGAATTGGTATACGACGACTTTGAGATTTGCAAGAATCCGGGGAAGACATCTCCTAGATGTTAACCTGTACCAGCATCATATCACACTCTTTTCTTTCACAAGTTTTACTCACAAGGTTTCTTGTTAAATTTTTTAATGAGGTAATATTAACATAAGCATGTGTCATATTTTCTATTTTCCCCACCGGGGTTTTTGTGGGAAATATCAAAGACATATATTGTCCTCACAACTCATCCATGGTTTTTCCCTGAAAAAGGTTTTTCATGTGAGTTATTCAAGAGGCAATACAAACAATATGTCGTCATATTTTCTCCTAATTTTCCCATTGGGTTTTTACAAGAGTTTTAGCGGCATATTACTTTATATTGCTTCTCATATTTTTCCTAAAAGATTTTGGGGGGAGTTATCTATATGTCGTATCTCCAATATTTTTTTCTCCACGGGTGTTTTTAATGGGATACCAATGACATAGTGATTTATGTAAATCACACACATATATGCTATTTTCTCCTTATTTTCCTAATAAGATTTAAAGGAGTTTTTATGGCATATCTATGCATACATAATCCTTAGATTTTTCCCACAAGGTTTTTCAAGAAATCTCATCTTACATCTGCATTCATCTCAAGGAAGATTCAATCGAGGAAGAGTGTTGTGAAACAGTGTCTATTCCCAACAGACACCTCGTCGTTGATGATCTCATCCACAAGCATGTGATTAGTGAAAGGGTTAGTAGTTAGCATAGTTGATAGTGTGTTAGCAGTTAGCATGCCACCCGAAGGGACATGTCCCTTAGTGGTCAACTGTTCCAGCGAACCGTCACCTATTCACTGTAAACAGACACCTCTTCACATGTATATAATCTCAAGAGATCAATGAATCAGACAGTTGTTCCCAAATCACTTGTCATTACATTCACTTTTAACAGCGTATTCAAGTTGATCTTAATAGAATAATATGCAAACCTTTTGCGTATTCAAGAAAAAAAAAACATAGAACCATACAGATTTGGCTCTCATGGAAAAGCTCCGGTTATAATGAACAGAAAAAAAAAAGAGTAATTATGGTCGTAGGTTCGCCTGCTGCAGCCTACGGGAAGGATCTTTGGTTCAGCACGGGTCGCCATCTAAAACCAGATCTTGCGTCATCCCACTCACACTCACTACCTAACAAACTTATCCAATACGAGATGAAATATGAATCCATCCACCCGTGTAGTTTATTCTTTCTTTTTTTTTGCCACCAATATCATTCCACCGAGTCATCGACATAGCATCTTCCTTCGAAAAGAAACGAAAGCACTGTCTATACGGAATTGAGTGTAGAGTTTCTTAACATTTTATCCATAAAACCAACCTGCCTTTTGAGCTGTGACTTACAAAGATGCTATTCAAGCTGTGTTGGAGGGAAAAATAGATGCTGCTATCATTATAACACAGGAAAGTTTGATGAGAAAGACTGACAACCTGATGTGGTATAAACAGAAAACGGTACATCTATTGTGGAAAAATCATCCAGATACTGCGCACCAGGCAAGGAAGACCGACAATAAAACAGATTGAAGCGTTGTTTAGGTTACACAGCAAATATGACTTGATCAAAACATGCATGTATTATTCGTTTCCATACAAATGAGCCTACAAAGTACAAGCTGATCTAAACATGCACCAACAATTAACATGTGTTATCTGACTTGCCGACTGCTCTAGCCACTCTTTCAAGGGTATGCACTGTCATTACAAAGGGTGCTACACACTCTGCAAGTGAGAGATGGTGCACATAACATACCGACCGATCTTGAACACCCAGTTGTGGCCAGAGAACTACCCAGAACAGGCAAACTTCAAACTTTCGATGTCGATACAATCAGTCTATCTGACAATTGGAATTTTAAACAATCAGGACGTTTCTATCACATCATACTACCACAGCCCATAAAGTTCCAAAAATGGTTCCATGGAAAATTTCAATACAGCACATGATCGCATCTAATGCCCTTGAGGCATTTGACTGAACCATGACAATGAAGATGTACATACATAATTAGGAAAATGATGTAGTATGGTACAGAGAAGGTAAGTAAAAACATACAAATTCTTTCACTCCAAGGATTTGAGTAGCCGGAATAGACCAGCTGCTTCCCTTATCCGTGAAAATTCAATACAGAACGCTTGTACCTCAATGAAAAGATCTTGAACTGCACCCAAATAAAAATGCACAAAATTATCTGCCTTGTCCACTCGGAAAACCCTAACTTGTGGACTAGTGTTTCAACAATTTACAAGCCTACAAGAAAAAAGGAAACTTGAAAAGAATACAATTGACTTCGTGAGATTCAAATTGCACCAGGGCAGCTATCAATGGTATTGCACAAGACACTGCTTGTTTTATGAATACATGTAACTATATTAGCTGGAAACTACAAGATCAGTTATAAATAAATACATATTGCGTTCGTGGTTATTGTCAAACAGCACCTCCAGACCTGAGAGACTATATTCTTTCAGTTTTCAGACCATATAAATAGACATTGCAATATATCCAAGCAAAAAGGGAGCAACAAGAACCAAACAAGAAAATGGCTAAAGTGTTACACATGTATATGCATAGGATATCAAATCAAAGTAGAGATCAGAATGTTCTAACCAGATATGACAAGTAGCTTAAGAGCATTTGAATTTTACCTTAAAAATGCATCAGGGAATGAAATGCAAGATAAGTAATAAGCAACTAGCCTACAGAAGTCAGCAAACCATACAATTGAGATGGCAGAAATCAAGAATGTCAAAGGTGCACAAGGTGTAAAGTACTAAAGTCAAGGTGTACAATTGGATATTATACTCAAGAGGCAGAAAGCAGGAATATGAAACTCTAATCTTTGAGAGCTGATTATTTTCGATTGAGATGGCAGAAGTTACAAAATTTCAGCAACGGTATGCAAAGCAGACCTTTACTAAGCATGAGCAACTCACCGTTTATAATCTTGTTTCGGATAAGACTCTGCAGGAAAACACAAACTAGTCTCACAAGTCTGTTTTGCATGTATTTATCCTGCACAAAAAAAATAAGTATCATTCAGATAAACATATATCAGTATACTGCACATTAACACGAGAAGTCCCAAATTAACCGATAAGCAAAACACAAAGTGCAGAAATTAAAGGAATAAAGCACAACGTTCAATAAACCATAGGGCATTTCTTTGGAATAATGCAAAACACGTAACAGCACCATAATCACCCACATCACTAGAGATCCCCAAGGCTAATGATAAAAGCACTTATCCCCAGATTTACCATTGGCCTTGTAATTTAAGCACATGCATTAGTGGTCTCACATTCCCATAGGGAATGCAGTCAAGATTAAGTTGCCCCTGCTAGAACATATCTGCTAATTACAAGATATTAAAACCCAAATTATTTAAGCATTAACTTCAACTAAGATGTGATATTACACAAAAATGGTGAAGAATACTTCTTGATCAACTTCAATCGAAATGAACTGAGCTAGTGCTCGGGTGGCTAGCGTTGCCGGTGTGCACGCTGCCAGCGCGAGTTCAATTCCCAGGAATCACACTCGCATCTCTCGCCGAGACTTGCTCCCAATAATGTCTGCAGCCTCTCTCGCGTGGAGACAAAAAGGGATTGCAACACGCCTGTCGCCTACGGAACCATGGCTGGTCCCGGTGATCTCTGAAAGGACACGGTCTACTAATCTGTGTGCAGTTGTAGGTCTACTTGTGCACGTGTGGTGTGAGTGTGGTGTGTGTGGGTAGCGTGGGCGTGCGTTCGTGCATGAACAGATGCTACAGCTGTACCTAGATGAGAGGCTTAAAAAAAACTTCAATCAAAATGAATCAAACAAAGAACAAACCTTTATGTTTTGACATGATTGGATACAGTTTGTGATGTACTCATGGACAAACTCTGTTGGAAGGTCAACAGCAGTAGTAAGTCTGTTCACAACTTCCATAGAATGCAAGCTCATTTCCATGTGCACAAGAACATCAAAGTAACTACAAAAAAAGGATCATCGGTCAAATAAAGGGCAGGAAGAAGGCTGCCTATATGATAATAGAACATACAACAAAGAAAAGAGACACACCCAGGAATGTCAGGAGAGTGAATTAGCTTCGAAAGAACCTCAACAGCAATGAGCGGGTTGTGTTCAACAAGGTCCTGAAACCATGCATAGATTCAGAACTCCAAGATCAAATGGCGTTAAATATGTGAGACTCAGTTCATAGAGTACACGTACAGGAAGCTTCTGTGGGGTCATCCCACAGTAATAAACCAGTTTAGGATCCCTTGTCAGTTCTACTATGACTTGCTGCAAGAAACTGTGAACAAATTAGGCATGTACCATTGGAACCTCTTACGTACCAAAGAATGTCTGAGAAAAAAAGGGTGATAAAACCTAGGTGCCATAAATTTATCCAGCAATGAGGCTATAAAATTATAAAAGGAAACAAGAGGAAAAGAAATCCTAGTCATAGAACAAGCAATTTGATAAAAACAGTCATCATTATCTTGAAGAAATATTAGAATGTAGCAGTGAACCTCCTGTTGGGCAGGTGCAAGTGGACCTTTTAAGGCTCTTGCAATCAAATCTCGGATAGCAGCCCCTCGACTCGTGTCAGCACACATGCTATAATCCCATAATAACTCGTGGTTATTGTCAGGGTTCAACCATTGTAGCTGTATGTTCATCACAATAGAAGTTATATTTAGAAACGGAACTGGTATTAAAATGCAACTTCTGACTGAGTAATTTTACCTCCCCATCAAGTACAGGAAGTCTTGGGGGTGTGGGCCGAATCCATTGCGGACCCAACCTTCCCCCCGATTTGTCTTGGAGTAAAACAGCAATAGTAGTATCTCTATCATCAGAAGCAGATTTCTGTTTGCTTCCAGGTGGTGATATCGAAGACCTTATAAGGTTACGAACACAATAAATAAAGGAGAAGAAATTGGACAGATAAAATCCAAGGACCTCACAAGAAATATCAATTTAGATAAGGGGGTGTACATGAGCCTACATACTCTGATGAATTTGCACAACTTTGAGGCACGTCTGGATCTGGTATAGCACTTCTAACCATAGCAGCTCTGAAACTACTAATCTGAGGCCGGGAATGTACACTAGTACTGCAATATTGCTTCTCAAGTTGTTCCCGAGGCAAAAAATCCTATACAAATAAACGAACATATGAATAATCATACTCGACCAAAACATAAAAAGTTGTTTACCTAATCAAAAGCCCACCTGAGATGCTGAAACAAATCCATTTATGTAATCTACCGCAGACTGATTCAGGACCTGAAAAACAAAAATCACCACAGAAATTAACTAAATACACATTTTGCAGGTTCCTTTCTCAGAATCAATAAATGAAAAAACAATGTCCAAGCTGTTGATTGCATATTATATAAAATTTCACGGTAGCGATGTCTAATGACCCTTAATCAATAGATGCATGTCAGCATAGGAAAGGAGAACATAATCCCTATAATATTGTCATTCTATGCCACACTAAATGTTGACTCGTATTTAAAAGTCAAAGAAAGAGAAAAAACCTCGTTATTATTGTTTCCACTAGATGAAGTCAATAATAATTGGACAAATGCCCGTTCTGATTTCTCTGACGTTTCATCACAGGCTGCCTGTAGATATCAACACATGAAACTAAGGCATCAAGCATGAAAAATATTTAGTCCATCCAAAAGACGTTGCAACAATTACATCTCAAGAACCATAGAAAAGTAGCAAAACATGTTGAATGTTCGATTTTTCAGCATGATGCTAAACGATTAAAGAAAGTAATCAGCTATGTTTCTGCGCCACTAAAACCACAATTGAAAGAGACAAGGACTCAGATGCTATAAATAAGTAGTAATCAAAGCTATAAACAGTAGCACTCTAGCACAGAGCAGTAAATGAGGAATACATGATTGATTTGAACAGAAATGCATTCAAAATGTGAACTGACCTTAATTAATCTTTAAAAAATAATGGTGCTAAGAAATTGCTGTTACAATTCAAGAAATATAATAGAGGTAACATTGACAGATCCAATTGATTCAAAAATGGTTAGATATTAAGAAAACGGTTATTTATACTATTCATAAAGCTATAGAAACCTAATATACAAGGCTCCAAGGTTCAGCTGTTTGATTCAGCTAAAGCACAAATCAATTAAGACCCTAAGTTTACAATAACAAAAACAGATTCCAGTGATAGAGCTTGGAGGTCAACATAAAATAAGAAACCCATTGTGTGGACCCTAGATTGTCAAGTGGGTAGCTCAGAATGCAAAGATCCAGCTTATACATGCTAGAATATAAAGGCAAGTCTTGGCCAAATGGGAGCTGAAGGTTTTGTAGAAGAAAGACGATGTACAATAAAAGGCAGAATTTTTCAAGAGACCAATTCCCCATCAGAATAATGTAGACGACTAAACTTTTGATCCACATAAGTATCTCCTGAAAGAAGAATGCCCTCACACGTGAACTTCGGTACTAGATCAGAATGTGTTTGGTACCAGTGCCATAGTCTAGATGTGGGAGTTCGGGAAATGTAAAATATAGTCCAGTCAAGTCAAGCATGAAACATATGGAAGAATATTGCAATTTTGCACATTGATTTGTTTAAGTATGCTGAATAGAAAAATGTGAATTATTCCATCATAAACCAAATCACAGAATTGAAACAACAAGGTTTACCACTTACATTTAACAATATAGGAATATATGGATTTGCCGTCTGCGGCGAATAGCTCTGATGAAGAATTGCAAATGCAATTAAACGGCCAGTAGGATGAAGCATCTTCTTGTCCTAATCGAAGAGCAACATAATATATCAGATTTCTAGCACTATTCCGGTGAAAGCAAATATGAATCTAGAATCTCATAGTGAACATAACAGACCCAACTTACAAAATGAACTAAAGGTAGGTGAATAGTATCCCTAAAAATTTGTTGTGAGGTGCAAATATGAAGTTATTAAGGAGAATGCATGTGAAAACACCAACTACTATTGTCACAGCATAATTTGGTTCAGAAGTCACTAGTGCTGTGCATTGTCTCCTACAGGACAGCATACCAGGCAGGGGGGAGTGTCAGTACATGAAAGGTTCTGCAGCACTAAACAGACCAAAACTTTCAGCGCTGTTGTAACCCACTAAATCAGCTATAGCATGTCACCAATTAGTGGAACATCAATACAACTCTAACTGCAGTATTCTTCATTTCACCCCTAAATATTTTTTGTTGCAGTATGGTTAATGGAGAAATCTGACATGTCCTGTAAGGAAAATATGGTTCCTCTCAAAACTATTGAGCCTTCGAAGAGAAGAACAATCAAGTTACAAACCTTTTTTTCCAAAGGGGCATAAAAGAACTGAAGATGATTGGTTAAATGTTTCTTCAAGGGTGAAAGGTCTTTTAAAAAAAACTCGACCAGTGGGGTACAGACCGCCCCCACGGTATTAAGCGTCTGCCGGACCTGGGCTGAGCGGCACTCAAGGCGCACACACACGGTCCACAAGGCCGGACCAGACTTGACAGGAGAAGATTCCCAGTCCCCGACCAAGAAAACCCCCGGAATGGTACAATTAAAGAACAAAATCAAAGCCTAGTGTAAACTTCAAATTGCTTTTCATGTACTACCAAGGTTGCACATCGTTCTTAAAAAAATTGAAACATGAACCAAATATGCTAGCCTTTCCTTAATTCTATAACCAGACAATGGTAGATCAAACTGAAATAGGCCATACTTGCACCAGCAGTTTGGCATTATTTACTCCAACAAGAAATAAGAAAATTATATAGATTCTGCTTTCAGATTGCATGAACCAATAGAAGCACGTTCAATCGGGTGATGATCCATTTAATCAATACTAACAAACAAGTGAATCCTCAAAGCCAGAAGTGTTATGCGTCCTCTTGCTCACACTATTGATGTAACTAAAGCTAGGAATGCTCATTGTGCTATATGGGTTATGGGACTACGGAAAAAGAGTTTAGACCAAGTTCTATACGTTTTTTTGATCTGATGATATTCTACAAGTGAAAAATCACGCATTACTAAAGTTTGGTTTGAGTTTACCATTAACTACAACCCTAAACCTCAGTGATAAAGAGCAGCTACAGCAAGAACTCAAGATCAAGAATCCAATGGCTAATGAAATTCTCACCGAGTGCAAATCCAAACAAACATGATCGAGCTAACCCCACGAAGCCACACACAAACACAAAGAAATCTAGCCTCAAACTAAGAAATACTGAAGAAATAAACTAGGGAAGACAGAAGAAATGGCCCCAAATCTACATGTTCAGCGATCCATTCCAGGTCAAAAGATTCAAAATTCAGAAAGCATCCCAGGAAAACCGAAAGATGGTGAGTCAATGGTCTCCAAAACCCCAGAAATGTCAGCTACATCGAACCATCCGACACTCCATCCGAAGCCTAAACCGCAATCAGAAAGTGAAATCGCAAAAATGCAGTAGCCTAACTCATCCCGATTCGCGCGTCGACCCCAGCTAAAGCAGTGACCCAAACCTGCGCGAGAAAGCAAAACCCACCAAATCTGAGTAGCCAGCACAAACCCTAACCCAACCAACTCAAGCTAGCCCCCGATCCGTTTCCCGCCGCAAAGCCCCCGCCCAATCTGACGAAAGGAAAGCAAGCAAGAGAAAAGCTGGAGGGAGGCTCAGGGAGCGGGGGGAGAGGCAAGGGCGCGGGCGGTGGCGTGGCTTGCCTCGAGGAGGAAGGAGAGGGCGCCGCCGACGCGGAGGCGGCGCTCGCGGGGGAACCGCGCGAGGAAGTCGGCGACGACGTCGGCGAGCGGGCGGGCGGCGGCGGCGAGCAGCGAGAGGAGGTCGGACCGCTCGTCGGGCCGCAGCGTGGGGACGGGGGAGCACGCCGACATGGTGGGCGCCGTCGGCAACGTCGGGGCCGAGGTCGCGGTGGCCGTCGCCGTGGTGAGGGACGGCGGCGAGGATTTTTCTTTTTCGGCTTCGGGGTTTTTTTTTGGGCCCTCTAGAGGAGAATCCGCGGGGTCAGTGGGCGGAGTAGGCGGCTGGCTCGGGATGTGGATCGGACGGGTGCGGCTGTGTGGGTTTGCGTTTCTTTCGCTTTCCCTTTCCTTTTCTTCAGGCCTCGTTTAGTTTCCAGAGTCGGGGTGGCCGACTCTGCACAGTGCCACCCCCGACACTGTAGCACTTTTTGTTTTTTAGTGGTAATAATTGTCCAAATTTTGATTAATTAGGCTCAAAATGTTCGTCTCGCAAAGTACAACAAAACTGTGTAATTAGTTTTTGATTTCATCTACATTTAGTACTCCATATATATGCCGACATTTTGATGTGATGGGGAATCTTCTTTTTGCATAGTGGAATTTGGGGGTGAATTTTGGAATCTAAACAAGGCCTCAGTGTCGGATGTTGCATAGGTTTACGCTATCCGCAGTCATGGAGCTATATATTCATCCTCTATATATGTAAAGATTCTCTCCTTTATACTTAATTCTTCCACATTCATTCATTATCTATATCATCATCTATCCACTCTATCTACTGTGGGACCCACTTATCACTTTATCTAAATATATCCATGTGTGATCTAGTTTTGAAGGATTTATTGAGACGAATTTAATGGTGCAATCGAAATTTAATTTGGATTTTTGGTTTGTGAGTTATAGCATTTTTTCCTTTGTTTAGCTAGTGGGGTCGCCACTGCCCACTATAGAGTAAGCATTGTACCACTCTAAATATAGAGTGAGAGAAAGGATAGAGCATCGTTTTATAGTACCCAGTGCAGCAGTTTTTACTCTATATTCATACTCTAAAGCTTTAGAGTATCCCTTTAGAGTACCCACTATGGGTAGTCTTAGCTGCTGCACCGATGAATTTCATTTTCATTTTCATATCCACAACCATTACCATCGTCCACAGGTAATAGTTAAGATAAAATTTTAATCATTTATATAAGACCGAGTGATATCAACGAATTGGGCTATAAATTTATCTTTCTTTTCACTCTCTTTTCTTTTCCTTCGTTGAGCTCCACCGCAGTAAGGTTGTTGTTTAGGTTTACGATTCGTTTGACATCCACCGCCATCATCGGTTGTCCACGAGTAATAATAGTCTAGATTATTTCATTTATTTTTATAAGACGATGTTATATTTACAGATATGGTTATGGATTTGTCTTTCTTTCCACTTTTGCTTTCTTTTTTTCTTGATAGTTATCGTGGACGTGGACATGCAACTCTATTAGGCCCACTTCACTAGGGTTATCTTGCTACTCACATTTATCTAGCTAGCTGACGGATCTCATTTCACATCCACCACCATTATCATTGTCCACAAATAATAGTTGCGATGATTTCAATCGTTTGTATAATACAAACATGTCCTATGTAGTGCTTATAATGGCCTCTTTAGTAGAGCTAAAAGGGCTATAGTTCTCAATAAGATTTGAGCACAACGACCTTGCCATTGCCATTAGGAAGATAATGGCATTTGAAATGTCAAGGAAGATGGGTCAAAAAAATCTTCATCAAGCAAACAAAACATCACCCTCTCGTGAGATGAAGATAAGAAGATTAAGAGGTTGAATCAAGCTCAAGTTCAAGTGAGGGAGAAGATGAAAAGGAGGAAGATAATCCTCCGATGATGATGAATAAGTGATGAGAGGACTGAAGAAGATGATTGGCAAGATCTAGTCCAAGGGCGTGACCATCACAATTTGAAGACATCATGTTCACCAACCAAAGAAAAACACAAAATGGGTTGTGGTGAGATTTAGCACTTCGTGGAGGATTGACCAAACAAAACCAAACTAAAGAACAATAAGAATGGAAGGAAAGGAAAAGGTGGTCAATGCCTTACAAATGTGAATGCATGGGATGGCTCTTCAAGTGAGGAAGAAGCCCATCACAGGAGGCTCCACCACAAGTTATCATCAAGCTCTTCACACATATGTCTCATGGCAAGAAATATAGTTGAAAGCGAAAACGATGAAGTCATAATGACTCCCCTCCTCCTTCTTATGAAGATCTTGCTAACTTGGTCGAACAATTTCAAGAACTTGCACTGAGCACCAAGCAAAAATCAAAACTTGGAACAAAAGTTAGTTAGCTCAATTAAAAGTTATGATGAACTTGCAAGAAAATTCGATGCATTTGCGGATTATAATGTTGAGCTGGCTAACAAACTTTAATTATTAACTAGAAGTTAGTACAAGTACCTCAAAAAATCACCTAAAAAGGCTTCTCTCTGACATAATTCAAAAGGATGTCTCTACTCCTTGCATTGATTTAATTGATCTAAACTCACCATCTTGCACCAAGACTTATGTTGAGCATGTTGTCGTAGATTCATGCACCGATGAAGCAGCAGCAACAACAACAACATAGCCTTTTGTCCCAAGCAAGTTGGGGTAGGCTAGAGATGAAACCAAAAAGAGACGAGAAACAGGGAGACACATAAAAGGACATAAAAGGCACAAGACAAAAAGAGGTCACGGTTCAGGCACGTTGATTGCCAATCTCCAAGCGCTCCTGTCCATAGCTAAATCCTTGGAGATATTCCACTCCTTAAGATCTCTCTTAACGGACTCGTCCCAAGTTAGTTTAGGTCGACCTCTACCGCTCTTTACATTATCGGCCCGCTTTAGAACTCCACTACGCACCGGCGCCTCAGGAGGCCTCCGTTGGACATGTCCAAACCATCTCAACCGATGTTGAATCAATTTCTCCTCAATTGGTGCCACCCCAACCCTATCTCGAATATCGTCGTTTCGGACTCTATCCCTCCTTGTGTGCCCACAACACCAATGCAACATACGCATCTCTGCTACACTCAATTGCTGGACATGTCGCCTTTTTGTAGGCCAACACTCAGCACCGTATAACATCACCGGACGAATCGTCGTCCTATAAAACTTACCTTTCAGCTTCTGAGGCACCCTTTTATCACAGAGGACGCCAGAAGCTTGACGCCATTTCAACCAACCGGCTGAAATTCTATGCCTAACATCTTCATCAATGTCTCCATCCTTTGGTTATATTATGATCCTTGACGATATATGGACTATATCAGATGTGCACTACCTGACAATATGAAGGGTATTAGATATGACAACAGGGATTTCCCTATCGGGGGATGGCTTCCCATCCCCGTCTTCAAGGGAGGATTCCCTGTCCGTGGCAATGTTTATGGGGACACTTTTTCTCAATTCCAGTCCCTCGGTGGGGAAACCGAGATCCATGTCCCGTAATAAAATTATAATTAGAAGAGGATACGATACAAGAAGCAAAGATTTTAGTGCCGATTTCTCAAAAACAAATGGTGTTCTCATATCAAAAAATCCAAAGGACAAGGAACATTTAGTAGTTCTCATATGTCGAAATCCACAGAACAGGAAACATTAGTTCTATTCTCACAAATCTAAATAAAACATGCATCACAATGATGAAGAGGCGTATGACTATGAGACAGTGAATGGAATTGATATGTAGTGTTTAGCATATTAACCACATCATCTTCTGCCCATGGTTGCACACCCTGCCTCTTTTGGCTTGAGCCGTGCGGGAGGTTCAAGAGTAGTAACCAGTGGATGGCGTTGCAGCTTGGGGATTAAGTTCATGACTTCGCAAGAAGCAAGCCATACGCCATTGACGCTGCGCACACTCCGTGACAGACTCCTCATCTTAACCTCTGGTGACGCAGTAATGGAGCGCGTGCTGCTCTAGAGCTCTGATGGGCGGTGGCTAGTGTGGACTAAAGAGTTGGCCACCTAGGACTTAGGGTTAGTGGTGGTGTATATAGTCGGCAATAAATAATGGGCCTTTAGATGGGCCTGGAGCTCTGCCCTCTGGTTCATCTCGCTCATGAGTCACGCTATAGTGGGTGTAAGGTCCTAAATGGCTAGAGGGGGGTGAATAACCTTTTCAAAATTCTACAAACTTTACTCAACAACAAAGTTAGTACAAAAGATGGTGACGCTAATTCTAGCACTAGCTTAACTACACTATGCAAGCTACCTAAACAATTCTAGTAGATATGAAGGCTATAATCTCTAATCCATACCAACAAAGCTAAGTCACTACTTACTCTACTCCTAGGTGAAAGAGATACACTACACAAACTAGGAACTAGAGTCTACAAGAGATAACAAGCTAAGCAACTAGCAAGGTAGACAAGTAAGTAAAGGAGTGAACATGTATTGTTATATTGACGTTGATGAGTAGAGATATTTCTAATGAACCAATCAATCAATGCAATCACAATCACAAGATGAAATCCTCGGCAAAGGATGACACAAGATTTTTTATCGAGGTTCACTTGCTTTTCGGCAAGCTAGTCCTCGTTATAGCGATGCACCCACTTGATGGATCACAAGCTAATTGACTATCAAGAGTCAAACCATCGGTGGATGGCGCACATCCACTCACAAGATGGGGATCCTCCAGCCACGAGCTCTACTAGAGTAGCCAATTCACGAACTCTCGTGGGAAAGGCTCAAGAACCCCTCACAATCACTTGATGATGATTGAAACAATCTCCAATCACGAGCTCAACACCACCGCTACTCCAAGCCATCTAGGATGTCGGGAAACACCCAAGAGTAACAAGAAATTCGCAGCCAACTCAAAGATCAAGTGTCATTAGATGCAAATCACTAAGCAATGCACTTGAATCTCACTAGAGTTTGCAACCAAGCAAGGAGATAAGTGGAGGGAGTGTTCTCTAGCTCAAAGTATGTCTCAAGTATTCAGATCTGCAAAAGAGAGCCTCCAAAGGCCGACTATGCTCATATTTATAAGCCATCAAACAAATAGAGTCGTTGGCCTCCTCACAGCAGCATGATTGGGGCATCAGACGCGTCTAATGCCTACACAACAGACGCGTGCTGCCGCGTCCAATGCACCACGAAGTGCCACGCGTCCAGCCACTTCAAAGAACCAACGGTCGATTTCGTGAACACCAGACGCGTCTGACGTTGCAAGCCCGCGCGTCCGACGATGCAACAGACGCGGTCCAGAGAGGGTCGAAAACGCTTGAACTCGCAACAGACGTGTCCGTTGGTGTGGCAACAGACGCACTCCAGCGTCAGGTGCTCCACGCTCCTCTGCCGCCTCTGCTCATAGCTGACGCCCACGCTAACAGACGCTGACTTCACGCGTCCGACGTTCCACCGTTAGCGCATCTGATGCACGGCCGCCAGCGCTCTGCAAGCTAGAGTTAAGCGTCAGACGCCAGGACAGCGTCCGACGCTGCCGAACGTTGTGTCTGATGCGTGCTTTTCAGTACGAAACACTTTCGTGACTTCGCTACTTCTTCCCACTTCCAGCGTAAAGAAAAATAGTATTTCATTTCCTCGAAAACACTTGAACCCCGAACCCCTCTCTACCGCTCAAACTCCACCGCCTTCGCAAATGTGCTAACACCACCAAGTGTACATCACCATATGCATGTGTGTTAGCATTTTCACAATCATTTTACAAGGTGTTACGTTAGCTCTCTACTAGATCCTAATGCATATGCTTAAGATGATGACCTAGTAGCACTTGATTCACGAGCTAACCGTGATTGCCCCTTTTGATAGTCGGCTATCAATCCTAAACCCGGTCAATCACTTCTCTACTCATCTTAGATCGGCAAAAGCAAACCCTATGATTATACCTTTGTCTTGATCACTTTATTCCATGTTCATCTCCTCATGCTTGATCACCATGATCATCATTTCATGTCCATGCACCATCTCTTTGTGATCTTGTGGCCACCACTTCTTGCCACATATGTTGCTATGTCTAGCTCAATTCACTTAATCACAATGACATTAGCAACTTGGTGTCATTAATTACTAAAACCAAACTTGGGCTTTCAGCGGGGCATAGAGCAGGGATCGAGGATGGGGATTAGGGAACCATCGTCATCCTTGGAATCCCCAATGGGGATCAAATTATTACCAAATCGATCCTCATGGGGGATAAATTGACCCCATCCCTGTCTCTTTGAGGGATCGAGGATCAGGGCCCATTGCCATCTCTAGGTAGCATGGTACACTAACAATCATAGAGATCTCCTTTGGGACCTAATGGTACGTTAAGATCTGATTGGTCAATAATTACCATGAGGAATGAAGATGTGGTCAAAACTTCTCATCCCTAGGATTGGATTTTACGTATCGAGCAATTTTTAGATTCTACATTAATATTTTTTTCCTCAAGATGAGCTTTGGCTCTGCAGATAAATTACCACATGATGCGTTGAAAGAAATATCAAATTTTATTTTTTTTTGAAGAAATGTGGGGTTTGCTTTTAGCAAGATTTAGTATCAACAAACTTCTCGCAAACAAAGAAAATAGGACAACACAAGAATCATAGAAGTTTTATAACAACTTCGGCTTTGAACTTGAAAGTATTCCTAATCTAGAAATAGGTATGTGACAACTTAAGTGGGACTGGATAATGTTTGGGATGATCATGTGATGACATGTTCTTTGCTTTTGAGATCTAATTAGGGTCCCATTGCCTAGTGTTCAGTTTGCATGCTTAGCTCACAAGGCCTGCAGTAGCAACTTTGTTCTTGGGTAATAGAGAATCAATGTTTGTTGTGTGTCCATGGTAGTTTGCTTCTTGCCTTTTTCAAACATCAAAATGAATGTTTTGCATGCAGAAGAAATCCATCTATAAACAGATGTCATCGGTATCAATCTGGGCACAACGAATTGTAGAGCTAGATGAGATTGATGTTGGCTTATGGCAATGAAGTTTGTTCTAATGGCTACACATGCGTATAATCCTAGTAAAAAAATAAAAGGAAAGTAGGACCCTATTTGGATTCATTATCTGCTAATAGTTAGCTAGCTAATAGCTCATATCTGATATTAGCTAGCTAACTATTAGCTACATATTAGCTGGAGGGTGTTTGGAAGCACAGCTAATAAAAAAAGCTACTAAAATAACTATTAGCTACTATTATTTGATTTTGTCCAACTAGTGAGATAGTTATTATTGAGAGGTCCAGTTAAAATTAGCTATTTTATTAGCTACACCTGTTTGGATCCAAAATAGATAACTATTAGTAGATAGTTATCATCTATAGGGATCCAAACAGGGCAGCATACAACTGATAATAATCTTAAGTAATATCATTAACTGTATCACCAAGAAACCAAATTATATGGAAATGTTAATTGGAATAATAAAAGATGAAATCATAAAAGGAAGAGGAGCTGATTCATGAATCTACTTTTGTTCACGAAGAACGACAAGAAGAAACCATTTAAGCCACACTGCAACTCTCACAAATGGGTTGTAAACCAAATCTGTACTATTTATTAAATCATAGTAAAAATGTCAAGGAGCAATTACCATGATGTTTTTACTATCATGTACTTTCTTCAAGTAAATATTTCCCACACAATTCCAAGAAAATAGAAAAAGAAATAACAAAACCAGTACATTAATCCAATCTGATATAATAACATATAGCAACACAAAGACACACACCCGACCTTGATGTTAGATTGTTCTAGTTTGTAGCACAATCATTTTTCACTCCCTCTATCCCCAAATATAAGGCGTGATTTGACTTGGTGCGGTCTTTAAGAACATATATTATCTATAATTTCTCTTATAATATATAATTTATAGGAATAGAAGTTTGATCATTAGAAAGTATTTCTAAATACAAATCTAATGTAACTACTTATGTAATACAAACTTTTGATATAATTAGGCTAATTGTTAGTCAAAGATAACAAAGTTTAAATTTTGAAATACGTGCATATCTTATATTCGAGGACGAAGGGAGTAACATTTTACCCAGTGATTCATTTGAATTACTTTACATACATACTTTGTGACTCATCAAATCCACACAATATCGAGAAATTCATTAGCAACAATTGAGCAATTATTCAGAACCAGATTCCATATGCATAATGTGTAGGTCATCTTACATAGTTTTGGCACCATCAGTGAGGTATCATCTTATACATTACATGTAGTTTCTTAAGCAATAAACTATCATTTGTCTAAAATATCAGAAGCCAATAGTCTTAAGATTGGGATATGAGGGGGCGTAATTTTGTAGATGAAAGATGTTCACTCTTCATCACTTAGGGCATGTTTGGAACGCATAAATTTCATAAGAATTGCGCAGGAATCAGTTCATTTTCATAGAAAAACACAGGAATAGAAAAAAATTCCCGCATTCCAAACAATGTATTATTGGTGAACACTCATCCTATCCTATAATCTATATTCCCCTCGACATCCACTGGGTTGAAGGAGAGGGGACCAAAACTTAGGTGGTGTTTAGTTCGTGAGGTGAAAATTTTTGGGTGTCACATTAGATGTGTCGGAAGGAGGTTGGGAGGGGTTTTCGAATACTAATAAAAAAACAAATTACAACTACTAGACGAATCTAATGATACTAATTAATCCGCTATTAGCACATGTTGGTTACTGTAGCACTTAAGGCTTTTTATGGACTAATTAGGTTTAAAAGATTCGTCTAGCGATTTCCCCGAGAACTGTGCAATTAGTTTTTTTCGTCTACGATTAGTACTTCATGCATGTGTCAAACGCTCGATGTTATTGTAGAATCCAAAAAATTTCGGGAACTAAACACCCCCTTAGAGCTTAGGGTGTGTTTAGTTCCCCAATTTTACCAAAAAAATTTTGGGTTTTGACCCATCATTTTGTAAAATAGAACTAAATACTATGCAAAAATTTTGACAAAAAGGTATCCATTCTCCATTTTATATTTTAGCCTCTTGAGACAAAAAAAAACCAAAAAGCCAAAAAGCTCTCATCCATCTCATAAAAATTTTGGAGTAAATTGCACTGTGGGTACCTAAACTATTTGGTGTTTCACAGATGGGTACTCCAACTAAAAAACGTAACTTCTAGGTACTGAAACTATACTTACGTAACTTCTGAGTACTTCAACTAAAAACGTAACGTCTAGATATTAGAACTATACTTGGGTAACTTCTAGGTATTGGTGCTCGAGCAGCACCGCACCCACGTCGACGGCGGCGGCGCTCGCTCGCTGTGGGACAGGCGGAGCAGATCTCCCGCTCGCACGCACCGCGCATGCCGTCGTAGGCGAGCTGCTGTGGCAAACCACGCCTTGCCTATGGCCGTGCAGCGCCCACGCTAGGGCCCCACCGGTGGCTGCCCTCGCCGACATGGATTGCTACACGCTCTGGGTGTGGAGTCCGGCGGCACTGACGGCCACGCTCGGCACCAACCACGACGTGAGGACTAGCGACGAAAATGGACGGAAACAAATAGAAAAACCTTATTTCTACTTCTGTTTCTATATTTTTTCCATCCGTTTTCAACGCAAGTGAGGACCCGGCAGCTCCCTCTCTCTGCACAAGCGCCAGTACCCAGAAGTTACGTAAGTATAGTTCCAGTACCTGGACGTTACGTTTTTAGTTGGAGTAGCTAGAAGTTACGTAAGTATAGTTCTAGTATCTAGAAGTTATATTTTTTAGTTGGAGTACCCATCTGTGAAACACCAAATAGTTTAGGTACCCACATTGCAATTTACTCAAAATTTTGACACTTTGGATGGAACTAAACACACTCATTTTACATTTCATTATTCTAAAGTAGTTGGTATTTTGCATTCCATGCGGAACTAAACACAACCTATCAAACATGGGAGAGGTACATGTGTTCCACTAAAGAAAAGAAGCACTTATAGCATGAGATTCTCTTGGCCTCCCTGATCCTCATCAAATGCCACCGTTCAGACTGTCACCGAATGAAGCCATATCAAACCCAATCCAAACCATGAATGATCCAAATCCATCCACTCAATAAAAGACGGAGGCAACTTTAACCACGCTGACATGCGGGCCCGTCCCCATTTCCTCGGCGATCCTGCAGTTGACTCGTTGACCCTCACGTTCCGGGTCCACTGGCCCTCATCATTCGTCACCTTCGCCGGAAGCTACCCTACCGACTGCACCTCGGGACCCACTATCCTGGCCCACGCCGTCAGTGAGTTGTGTCGTCTGGGCAGAGGCGGATCGGGCGGCGAGCGAAAGGAGCACTCCCGCGCGCACCTCTCGAGGGGTGGTGGTGCCGT
Source organism: Saccharum spontaneum (assembly GCA_022457205.1). NCBI lineage: Eukaryota > Viridiplantae > Streptophyta > Magnoliopsida > Poales > Poaceae > Saccharum > Saccharum spontaneum. The sequence goes on from CM039610.1 coordinate 13,847,353, forward strand.
CCATATGACCCGCTCCGCCGGCCCCCGTTCAGCACTTCAGCTCACTGCCAAGTGCCAAGGCTTCTCCATTCTCCACTCCAAACGTAAAACCCCCCACCACGCTGTAGCGGCGGAGAGAAAAGAGGAGCGCGCGGTAGATGTCGGGCTCCGGCGATCGTCGCGGCGGCGGGCCTCCGGGTTCCGGTGAGCACCTCCCGCCTCTCCCCCTCCTCCTCCTCCCTGTGGTTCGTGGGTGGACGGATCGCGCAATGCCGGATCGTTTGAGTGGGGTCGGGTAGGGTTTAGGGTGGATTTGCGGGGAGTTTTGTTTCACGGATCTGTTTCGTCTCGTGCGTGCGGGCTGGTCGCGTCTGTCGCTCCATTTTGGGCGGGTTGTTTCGGAGCGACGGGGGTTTTGGGGGACGACGGACGAGGGGCGAATGCTGGTTCCCGTGGGTGCGGAATCGGTGGGGGTTTGTTTGGGCGTTCCAGTGGTTCATCCGCGCTTTGCTCGGATCCTTGGTGCTGCTTGTAGTTTTTTTTTTCAATCGTTTGATGAGTTTCATCTCCTTGGATGGACTGGGGGGTTGGCGATTGCTCTTGAATATTATTCCGTTTATTTTCGGTGGGATTTAGCCATTTTTTTATGGAGGTACGGATTTAGCCATTTACTTGGGGATCGTGTGCTTCGTGCGAAGCAGATTTTGTTAGCCCCGTCCTTTCTTTTTTTTTTTGTCCTTTTATTATAAGAAAATCGGTGATCTACGAGTTAATAATTTGTTGCTTATTTGTTAGAAACTATTGTAATATTAAATTTAAAAAATCGGTGATCTATCTATGAGTTAATAGATCCTTGCATTTTTATTTTCTACAATTTCACATTATCCTACAATAACTAAGGGATTAAAGTTCTCATCCTTGGTAGTTGTTTTTTTTAATTAAAATGTTAGGTGATTTTAATTGTCTTAGTAATTGCATGATATTTTGGTGGCTCTTTTAGTTTGCTGTCCTTATGTAATCGGTATCGGTATGTACTCTTAGTTTTCATTCTGTATGATTGGTTTGTGACATTTTTACAATCGTTCCGATTTCTATCTGCGAGTTCAGATTATGTCTTGAATAGGGGTTCAAGTTATGTTGTGAAATTTATAAAGGGTTTTTAGTTGTTCTTAGTCAAGTCTGATACTCATTCAGCTGTCTCATAAGGTTACTTGCATGGTTGCTGGTAGTCATTTTTTTTTCATTGCTGTTGCTTGTCTTTTTAGCTTGTGTTCCACTTTGTTTCATTCTTGCATGGATCCTGATAACATACTGAATAACTGAATGATTCTTGGGAAAATTATGTTACTGCACAGTGCACATTGGTTTGACATTGTCGATCTGGTAAACTCTGGCTATGTTCATTTTAACAAGTGAAAGGCTTGATGTATGTGATTTACTTATGGGATGGCAACATGTTATCCCTACTGCAGGATTGATTTTATATGCATTTTTATGATTGTTGTGTAGTGAAATTAGCACCAGTGTGCACCAATTGTTATCTTAATGTGTATTGGTCCTATAATGACTTGCATGTATCTCTTGACAATTAGATCTGCAGCTAGCTTTTGGTCAGTATATTAGCTACTGATAGAACTTTGAAGTTGTGAAATTACTATGCTGAATAGGTAAAAGTATTTTATTCCTATATTTTATAACCTAATTCCTGCAACTCTCCACACTGATTAATTAGTATCATTGTATTTCGTAGTGGAGTATGATGTTTTTTGCCATTACTGACAGATACTTGTTGAGATTAATTTATCTGACACCGCATAATCCTACCCTGCATACAGATGGTGGCTGGGAAACCATGGGGAAGAAGTCCAAGAAACAAGGGCAAGTAGGTGGGAGACAGTGGGCACCATGGAGTTCCACAAATGCGACACCTAAGACAGCAAGGCCAGCATGGGGTGGCAATGGTTCCTCGCACCCTTCTGGAACAAGTTGGGCTCAAGCTTCAGATCGTGGTGCTGCTAACCGATGCAATCCTAGACCGCCACCACAAACACTGCGCCCTGTTGTGACTCCACCTCTGGCAAATGGTTGGCAGTGGCAATCCAGGCCTCGCCCATCTGGTTCTGAAGTAGAGAAGGATGATGCTCCTCCATCTGGTTCTGACCCAGAGGTGGAGAATGTTGATGGCAACAATGCATCAGATGACGATGATGATTTGAGTGATGATATCAGTGATGACTATGATTCTGATGCAAGTGAGAAAAGTTTTGAGACTCGAAAAACTAACAAGTGGTTCAAAGGGTTCTTTGAAGTCTTGAATACATTGAGTGTGGAACAGATTAATGAACAAACTAGGCAATGGCACTGCCCGGCATGCAAAAATGGACCTGGGGCAATTGACTGGTACAAAGGTCTGCAACCTTTAATGACTCATGCTAGAACAAAGGGTTCTACAAGGGTTAGGCTTCACAGAGAATTGGCTGCATTGCTGGAAGAGGAGCTCTCTCTCAGGGGAACTTCAGTGATACCAGCGGGCGAACAATTTGGGAAATGGAAAGGGCTGCGAGAAAGCACTGATCGGGAGATAGTGTGGCCACCAATGGTTATTGTTATGAACACCTTCTTGGAAAAAGATGACGATGATAAGGTGACTAATTTTTTTGTATATAATTTCATATTAGCAGTATTTTTCCCCCTATGAAATGCTAAGTACATATTTTGCATTTGGATTCTCTCTATCCCTTTTACTCATAACTTGACACTTATGCATCTTCTTAGAGCATTTGATCTGACTGTACAAAGGTGCAATATGCTCCCTAAGTGGATCAGTTACCATGAATAATGTGTTATGTTTATTTACCTAGATATTATATTCTTGTCTTGTGCATTCTAAGTTGACCACATTGATCCTCTTTATTATTTATAGCTAATTGCGTTCAATACATTGTGTGCCCACAATTTTTTTGAGCTGAGTGTGGATCATAATGCTGCTTAGATCTTATAGAAGAAGTCCTTTATAGCTCTTCAAGGGCTATACAATTAAGTTGTATTGTATTCTGATTTCTGTTTATTCTTTGACCTAATCTAGTGGAAGGGCATGGGGAACCAAGAGCTCCTTGATTATTTCGGAGAATATGCAGCAACTAAAGCACGTCATGCCTATGGTCCCTCTGGGCACCGTGGTATGAGTGTGTTAATATTTGAAAGCTCAGCTGTGGGCTACATGGAAGCTGAACGTCTGCATAAGCACTTTGTTAATCAAGGTAAAGACAGGAATGCATGGCAGCTCAACAACAAGGTTCGATTCGTACCTGGTGGGAAAAGGCTGCTATTTGGTTTCTTAGCGAGCAAAGAGGATATGGAGGCGTTTAATAAGCATTGCCATGGTACTGTTTCTTACAAAATTACTGCTTTCTATTCTGTGTATGCTTTTATTTTTATCTGGTAAACAACATGATTTAGTGGACTTCTCCCTGAATTCTTTATGCCTTGAATTATTACTGCTTTCTGTTCTGTTGTTTTCCTTTAATTTTTACATCCTGTTTAATCTATGAACGCTAAGCGGGGTTTTTATGGTGGCTGGAACATAACATCAGTTTATTTCATTTAAGTTTTAAAGTGCATTACTAGATGCTCTGTTTGGATTTGTTCCTTTTCAAGAGCAGTTCATATTTCTAAATCTGGATGCAGCACTTAGATTAAAGCATCTTGTTTGGAGAGCAATAACAGCAAAATCTTGCTAATATTTCACAACGCTTCCACCAACTAACTTAATGCACAGTGGAGCACAACTTAAAATGACGCCTATTTTTAGGAAGAACGATACTCGAGCTGTAGATTTCCTTCTTTTTATAGGCCAATCAATTCTGGTTTAGTGCAGCTCCCTTCTTCACGGGCCTGCTTGGGAAGGCAGGATTTCTCTATGAACTTATGGAATGTGGCCTTTTGAACTAAATCATATGGCCATTAGACCGCTTCCTGATAACTTACGAATCATCGAAGCAAAATGCTTCTTTGTGTGCCATTGTTGTCTTGTTTGTGAAAATGAAAATACATCACCTCTCTTGACTGATAAACCATTGCTCATTATGAATGGGTGAAGAAATTGTGACCACAGGGACTATGACTTTTCAAACAGTACAACAGATAAATCAAAGAATTGAAATCTGTGTAAGATGATCTGCTGCTCCGCTTGATTGTTTTGCTGCAGCAGGGATTAGGCAATAGGTCATCTATTGCTGTCCATCTACCTATCTAGTCTACTCTAGCGGTATGGCAATAGGCCAACCCTGTAATGGCTTACCTCAGCCATGTCTAAGTAGTTGGGGGCTGATCTCAGCCAGGTACTAGTGTACCTTGCAGTTGGTATGCATCTACTGCTACATGTATATATATTTCAATCGAAATCAATAGAGGAGCCAGTTCAGTTGCTGCACTTGTGCTTGTGCTGTGTCTGTGCTCAACCTCTTCTACCTCCAGCCGAGTGCGTGTTGTGTGTTTGAGGTGGTGCTCACCTGTGCAGGCTGACCCGATCCCAACAATCTGTAACCTGTTTATTGAAATATGAAGCCTCCAAGCAAGTAGTGGAGTGTTTTTGAAATACATACATCTTATCTTGCATCTACCAAACAGGACATCAAGCATTTTACTAACTTAACTGGAGAATTGCTAACTATATTTTTATCTTCACTGTAATTTCAGGTAAAAGCCGTCTGAAGTATGAGATGAAGTCTTACAATGAGATGGTGGTGATGCAAATGAAACAGATGAGTGAAGACAACCAACAACTGAATTACCTGAAGAACAAGGTGGTTAAGACAGAGCAGCGCTCTAAAGCAGTAGAAGAAACATTGGGTGTTATTACCCAGAAGCTACGTGAGACTATGGAAGAGAATATATTTGTTAGGAGTAAAGCAAAAGAGAAGCACTTGGAGTATGAGCAAGAGGTAATAAGGTTACCCAAGTGGTTATATTTTCTACCAATGAACATGCGAGAATCAACAATTTTCTTTTCATCTAAGTCTGTGTCAATGGCTTTAGTACAAATGATAAAGAGTTTGCTGTTGTTGTGAGGGTCGCACTTATATCTTGCACTTCAATACTTTTGTGATAAGATTGATGCTGCCATCTTTTGATTTCACCACCTGTTGTTGACTTTGTTTCCATGGTTTGCAGATGAAGTACCAGGAGGAATTTTTTCATAGTCAAATTGAGGATATTCACAAGGCCACAGAGGATAAAGAAAAGCTGTTTGAGAAGTTGCTGCAGGAGGAGCGCTCAAAGGCTAGACGCTTTGATGTAGATTCTGGAACTACCGAAGATCGTAAGCTAAGGTGTGTCATTAATTCATAGTTGCATGTTACCATGCCTTACCTGCAACTGGAACTAAAAATAATGTAAATGCTCCATCTCAATGCATGAGTTGTCAAGAACTCAGGATTGCTTTTGTTTCCTGCTTCAATCATCTCATGCTGACATTGTAATTTCAAAGCACATGTCAGTTGCTGTTTCCCATTCTCAATCCATCTGTCTTGTGCAGGAAGGATCATGTACAGAAGTTCATTGATTGCCAGGTCAAGGATGTGGCAGAGTTTGAAGCTGAGCGGGATGAGCTGATCAAAGTCCACGAGGAGAAGAAGATGAAGCTCAAGAAAGAGTACATGGAGAAGGAGCTGGAGCTGGAGAAGGAGCTCGACGCAGCCCTGACAGGCCTGATGGAGAAGCATAAGCCAGATACCTTTGAGGCCTCCAGCTCGTAAAGAGGCTTCAGCAGCTACCTTAGGTCCTGAGCAATCTCGTAGATGCTCCTGCTTATCCATAAAAGAATGCCTAGACATTCTGTAGATGTTGCTAAAACATGGTGTCCCTGTGGTGGCAGCGCCTGTGATACGGAGACATGACCAGCATCGCGTTATATGGTCGCTGTATCTCTCAGTCGTAGTGTGTGTGGTTCGAGCATCTGAACACAGCTTTTTACCTGTGATGGCATATGGGTCAAACTACAACTGGAGTGTTATGTCTAGTTTATACCCTCTATGGGCGTGCGAATCTGAACACAGCTTTTTACCTGTGATGGCATATGGGTCAAACTACAACTGGAGTGTTATGTCTAGTTTATACCCTCTATGGGCGTGCGATTGTCGAAGTGTCTGATTCAGCTAGTAGGATTGACCATTTGACCTTCATACGTTGATGGTTGTTTCTATATATTTTTTCCGCATTGAGGTTTTTTTTTTTCGCATTGAGTTATTGGTGTTTTATATGCATTCCTGTTTTTTTTTCTTTGTGCATTGATTTATTGTGTAACTGTCGATTTACCTTTTTTTTCAACATGGAGAGGTTCCCCATTCCCATTCAAATAAGAACGGAAATACAAGCAGTGTTTAGAGGTTCAAAGAAGAACAGAAGCTTAACAGACTGCGCTTGACCTACAGCGCAAGAGGAAACCAAGCTTAACATCCAACCGAGCTAACAGCCAAGCCAACAAACAGCTAAGACCTTCTTAGCCTAACCAGAAACGAACCGCACGCAGCAACAAACTACACCAAGTTCCAGACCTCCGAAACCACGGCAAAAGGAGAAACGTAGCAACCAACAATACAAGCCAAAAAGGTATCTAGTCAACCAACCGAACGAGACAACAGAAGTCTGAACATCAGGAGCAACAAACAGTCAAGCAGACTCATCATCGTCGCCTGTCGTCTGATCATCAGAAGTTGGCCTGCAACGCTTGGATGTCAACAGTTCCACAGCGATCTTTACCATCGTATCAATGCCTTCTTCCAACGTTGCCCTGTCCATCTCTGCAAACAACCCTGTCCAGAACTTCATTAAAGCCCCTGCATGGCAAATAATATCAACCGGACTTTTGATCAATTTTTTATCAAAACAAGCTTTGTTCCTTGCTTTCCAAATCGCCCAACAGATGGCCGCTACACCCCAAACATAAACCTTCTTGCCTTGGGGGAGCCACCTGTCTAACCATAACCAGCAATGTTTAATATCATTGGGAATATCATTTGCCCCTAAACATTTAGCCACACAGGCCCAAACAACTCTAGCCACAGAACAGGAAAAGAACAAATGATTGATGGTTTCATTATGCTGACAAAAAAAACATTCAGGACTACCCTTCCATTTTCTTTTAATCATATTATCCTTAGTCAGTAGTGCCTCATTTTCCAACAACCACATAAAGAATTTCAGTTTGGGGGGGATCTTCCCCTTCCAAATATGTTTAAAATGTCTCCCAGACTCAGCACTGGTCAAGGCCTCATACACAGATTTAACAGAAAAGATCCCTTTCTTGCTAAGTCCCCATTTAATTTTGTCTGGATTATCAGACAACTGGAACTCCTGAACCTTGAGCCAAATCATATCCCAAATGGTTTGCAAATCTGCATACAACCATCTTCTAAACGTGATCAGGGACCTCCCAGATTTGACATCGGCCACGCTAACTCCCTTCTGCTCACAAAGAGTATAAAGAATTGGAATTAAGGAGCAAAGAGGGCTATCAGATAACCAAGCATCTTCCCAAAACCTAACAAGAGCTCCATTTTCAATCTGAACATATCTGCCCTGTAGGTAAATGGGTTTAACTTTTAACAAATCTGTCCAGATAGGTGAATCACCTATCTTGTGAGAAATAGTATGGATATTATCCCTAGAAAGGTATTTGTGTTTAACTATATCCTGCCACAGACCCTCCTCACGTTCTATTTTCCACCACCATTTGCACAACAGGCTGATGTTCATTTTTTCAATGTTTTTAATGCCAACCCCTCCTTTCTTTTTGCTTTTACACAGCTTAACCCATCTTACTAAGTGGTACTTTCTTTTTGTCCCACCTCCTTGCCAGAAAAAAGTCCTTCTAAGCTTATCAATCTCTTTAAGTGTGGTTTTAGGTAACAAGAACACAGACATATGATAAATGGGTGAGTTATTAAGACTGGAACATATAAGAGTGGTTCTCCCAGCCATAGTCATATTACCCCCTTTCCATACATCAAGTCTCTTATTACATTTTTCAATCAAAGGTAACCAGTCCACCAAATGCAATCTACTTGGGCTCACTGGGACTCCCAGATATTTGACAGGGAAAATACCCAATTGACAGTTAAAAATTTCAGCGTACTGCTTGCCCCAGTCTTCCTCATCATTGATCATCAAGATCTCACTTTTGTTAAAATTGATTTTTAGACCAGAAAGCATTTCAAACAAATATAACAGCATTTTCATCCTTCTAGCCCCCTCAAGATCATGTTTGAGACAAATAATGGTATCATCTGCATATTGCAGAATAGCCACACCCCTGGGAATGATGTTATCAATTAGACCATAAAAGAGGTTGTTTTCCTGTGCTCTAATGACCATTCTGGTGAGGCAATCAGCCACAAAATTGAACAAAATGGGGGACAATGGATCACCCTGTCTAACACCTTTAAAGCTCTTAATATACGGTCCAACAGAATCATTCAGTTTCACACTAACTGTCCCACCAGAAACCACCTGCTTAATCCAGCTACACCATTTGCCATCAAAACCCCTTAAGTTTAAACACTCAAACAGAAGCTTCCAGCTCACCTTGTCATATGCCTTCTCGAAATCAATTTTAAACACTACTCCAATCTGTTTGTTCTTTTTGGTCTCATGAAGAATTTCATGCAAACACATAATTCCAGATGTGATGTTTCTACCTTTCATGAAGGCAGTTTGAGTTCTGTGAATGAGTTTATCAGCAAAAGGTTCTAGTCTCAGAGTAAGAGTTTTGGTGATAAGCTTGTATAAGCAGTTTAACAAACAAATGGGTCTGAATTGTTGGATTTTGGAAGCCTCCTTAACTTTTGGTAAAAGGGTTATAATTCCATAATTGAGCCTACTAATATCCACCTTATTATGATAAAAATCATCAAACAACTCCAATATATCATTTTTCACTACATCCCAGCAGTGTTGAAAAAATTCAATTGGGATCTTGTCTGGACCAGGGGCCTTATTTTTTTCCATTTGAAACAAAGCCCCCTTGACTTCAGTTTCAGTAAAAGGCTTACAAATGATTTCATTCTCTTGACAATTCAATTTTTCAGTTTGATTCCAAATTGAAGGATCAAAACTGATATCATATTGAGTTTCAGGGCCAAAGAGCTCTCTGTAATATGCAGTTGCATGTTCCAATAATTGTTTATCACCTTCAATAACAACTCCTTCATTTTCCAAGATAATAATAGTGTTCTTCCTTTTCCTGCCACTTGCACATTTATGGAAAAATTTAGTATTTATGTCACCCTTAAGAAGCCAATTCTCATGACTTCTATTGTACCAATAAAGCTCTTCTTGCTCCAACAAGTTAAGATTTTCTCTTAGAATCTCAATCTTTCTAAAAAGTTGTTGAGGTAAAAGGTCTCCTTTTTCCTCTAACTCTTCTATTTCACAAAGCTCCTCTTGAATCAATCTTCTCTTATTTCTCAGCTCACCCTGGAGATTAAATCCCCAACCTTTAAAGAATTGCTTAAACAATTTGATTTTTTGCTGAATTCTATCAAGCGCAGTTTTAGCATAACAAGGTTTATTCCATATCCTTTTCACTTCCTGTTTGAACTCAGGATTGTCCAACCAACTAAGCTCAAACCTGAATTGAATGTTAGAATGCTTCTTCATAATGCCACAGAAAATAATCAGAGGATTATGATCAGAAACTTCCCTTGGAAGTTTCCTAACCATAACTTGAGGATAGAGATCTTCCCATCCACTAGTAACAAGAATCCTATCAAGTTTTTCCAGTGTAGGTGGGTTTTGATTATTGGACCAGGTGAACAATCCTCCCGTCATTGAGATTTCCCTAAGTTCGTAAAAGTTAATCAGCGCATTAAATAAGCTAGAATGTCTGTGAACCCCATTGTTTGAACTCCTTTCCCTGGTATATCTAATAAAATTGAAATCTCCCCCAATGAGCAAAGGGTCATGATTCTTGGAGCAAAAATGAGACAACTCAGTTAAAAAAGGAATTTTTCCTTCTTCCTGAGCATCACCATATACAATCAGCAAATTCCACTTGACTTTTAACTGTTTATCCCACAAATTCATTTGTATCATATAATCCCCTTGCTTAAAAGATCCTACATCAAAAAATTCCACTCTGACTCCTACCAGGATCCCACCAGACTTACCTCTGGATGCATTCCATAACCATAGGTAATCATTTTGAGGATCAAATCTTCTAATGAGAGAATCCTCACAATTCTCAATCATAGTTTCTTGCAATCCAATGAAATGGAACTGATGATGTTCAATAAGAGTTCTTAAGAAGGTAGAGGTCCCTTTTTTCTTAAGACCCCTACAATTCCAAACCAACCCTTGCAGATTCATGACTTATATTTTTTCTTTCCTCTCATTGTTCTCAAGTCAGGAGCTTCCTGAGCTTGTTTGCCCCTAACCTTTAGGGGAGTAATCCTGTTTGCTTTTCTAGTACCTTTCTTTTTCTTTCTGGATTGATCAAAAAAGGATTCATCTGGCTCAGATGATTCCTCCTGAATCCATTCAAGTTGTAGGTTTGGTTCATCAGGTTCATCAACCACATCTTCAATACTCATGTTGGAATTATTTTGTTGCTGTTTGATAAACAAGTTAGATCTAGCAATCTCTAACTCCTTCAAGATATCAAAATAATTGTTACTATCATCCTTCAAATTAATTCCCATTTTTTCAGGAATAGAATGTAAAGAGGAGAGTGGTAATTCAGAAAATAAAGTCTGAGGTTTCGTAGTACCTTCAAGATTTCTCTTCTTAGCCATAGTGTCCACCTTTTCTTGAGTAGTCAAAGCAATAGTTTTCTTCAGTCTCTCACTGCGCCTCTTCTCCTGTTGAGCTACCCCTTTGGTTGATTTCAGATCCATTTCCTGTGTTTCACCTCCAATATCATCTTGAATCTGCTGAGAAGGTTGGGTGTTGATTTCAGAAGCCGTACTCTCCTGGGTGTTAATGATGTGATCATCAGGCAGGAACACCTCAGGAGAGGCCGTAGCAAGCATCACAGTATCATTTTTGTTATTGACCTCAACCACAAGATCAGGGATCACATCAGTAGCTTTGGCAGCATCAATATCCTTAGAAGTTATTATATCCAAGGCCAATTCAACATTTTCTTCCAAGTGCCATATCTGTTGTTGATCATTTATGTCACCACCCTTAGAACCACTCTGATCACCACCTTCATAAGCTCCAATCTTACGAAGTTTGTCACTTAGCGTTTCGCTATCAGTGTCAGACTCATCAAAAGATTCAGGAATGTGAACTTTATCAGTCATCCCTTCATCTGTCTGTGCATTTCTGTAAGATTTCTGAGCATCAGCCATGAATTTACTGCCAGAAACAGACTTAGCAATACTACGTTTGGGAGGAGCAGATAAAGAGATGTATTTCCCCTTCTTGTCAAGTTGATCCCTCAGACCATCAGATTTACCAGTATCTTTACCCCCTTTGGAAGCATCATTAGTAGCAGAGGGTTGGTCTTGCACACTCCCTCCTTTATCTTCAATTTGTCCCACCTCAATCCTGGAAAACTTGGTATTAATTTTACCACCTTGAGTGTTAGAGCTTTGCCCCATAGTGTCATCAGACTTGTATCTTTTTGGCGGGGGTTGTTGATCCCTATCTCCAATCTTGATACCACTAGAAAGGATTCTATCACCACCATCATTCAAGAATTCCCTCTCAAAATGAAAGTCATGCAAAAACAGTCCAAGAGTACTTTCAGCAGTCTTTGGGACTTTACTCACATCTCGACAAGCAATCCTAACTCTGACATAGTCTTTACTGAATCTAGTAGAATCATCAATCTCCAAGACTTTACCTACCAGACCACCAATTTTTGCTATAGTTCTCACAGATCTCTGATCAGGAGGTATATCTTTCACTCTAAACCAGGCTTGTTGCAGCACCCCTTTTGCTCCCACACTAGGTGACCAAGGCTCAACTTTCATCTGGGCATCGGCATTACTCATCTCTAATGATTTGAATTGACTCCAATCCCTCACCATTCTAGCATTGGGGAACCTCATGATATATTTCTTCTCTCCAATCTGTCTAGCTTTCCATTTCCAGGTGTCAGACCCAAGGATATTCATAAAAACTTGCTCAATATGTTTCCCAGTGGCATGTCCCTCTAATATAGATATAATAGCAGTACTATCCTTTTCCCTGGCCGATCTAGGATCAATGATCTCATCAATGTAGAAAAAACTTTGATCTTCCACTTGGGTTGCACACAACTCAGGTCCATAATTCCAAGGCAGACATCTCTTACAGTTGTAAGTAATATGATTTCCATAGCCACAAATCTCACACAGCATACGTCTGCAATCTTTGGATAAGTGATTGTACAGCCCACAGTAATCACAGGGAACTCTGTTCTGATTCTGATTTGCAACCAGAGCTTTGTTCTGATTAAATTCACCAATATCCTGAGCATTGGTTCCGAGATTACCTGGTATAGTAGATTTGCCGGTAACCCCCTTCTGATTTACATTGCCTGAATCATCAGCCTGATCTTCTCCACTCTTCTGCCCAGCTTCTTTGCCCAATCCAATACCATCCTCAGTAACCTCTTCATTGTTCCGACCAGATTTATTCTTCCCAGGAGCATCACCTGATTTCTCACCAGCACTCTTCTCTGGACGTCCCTCCATCTTCTGAGCCGCACGATCCCAAACGTTCTCCCGCGGTCCCAGACGGCCACCACCGCGCGCGTGGCGCCCAGCATCGAAACCACCTCTGTTCGGCCCGTAATTTCCCCATCCTCCCCCACCGCGATTCATATTGATAATCACGATGGGAGCAGGTTCGCTTCGAACCACAGCAGCAAAGGATCTAGATGAATCTTTTCTCCAAAAATGGCTAACCAACTTACGGATGTGTGAGAAAGGAGGCTTGGAGGAAACCCTAGACGGCGATGTCCAGGGATCCGAATGAGAAGATGCGGTCAGATCTGGGGGATGAGGTGGAGAAGAGGGTCTGAGATGCCTCGACTCGAGGTCATCATCCTCGTCTCGCTCACCCCACTCTAGATTACCAACACGTGTACCCAAGTGGGGTCTCTGTCCCAAGATGCCAGCGGTAAGCCTCACCTTTGGTGGTGCTCTGAACCACCGCTCCGTATTGGGTAATTTCTGCTGGATGTTTTGCCTCAGCTTATCATCTCCCACCACCAACTCCCTTCCCGCTCCCTTCTGCCCTCCATTGTTGGACCAACAGAGCTCGATGGGAACTGCTTTGAGTTTAACCTTCGAGTGCTCAATAGCTTCAAAAGGGAATGAATCTTCCTTATTCGCTTGTATGAACTTCATCGAAATTTTGTCCAATGGCAACGAAATGCCCCGCTTCCCGGATCGTCGCAGGCTCTCCGCCAGAGTGGGGAACTCCGAAGCCATAGCATGACTAGGCGATCGGAACGCGGAATCCTGCCTATGCCAGACGTCATCCGCTCCGCTCCGACGATCTCTCCGGTGATCAGAAGACACCCTTGAATGCAACACCGGTGCCGCACGAGGTGAATTCGCCCCCACCTCAGAACCAGGGGAAGCCTTCATCGTAACCCAGGAAGCACGAACTCCCGCAAAACACGGACAGATCAAAAGAGCATAAAAAACTAGACACGATCTCCTACTTTTAAATGTTTAAAAGGCGGGGAATCGCCGGCGGCGATCACCGGAAAGTGGAGGAGGGAGGGAGGGAGGGAGGGAGGTGAACCACCCTCTTCTCCCCCTGGCTCAGACCTTGCTTGTATCCCTAGATTCTAGTTTTGAGGGGTATCAACTGTCGATTTACCTGTGGGGATTATACATCTTGTATTCCATAAGGCTGGCCGATGTGGTCGAAAAGCATCGGCCGAGTCACATTGAAAGTTTGGAAACCAAGCTGCCAAAATGTTCGCCTTGGCAAGGCTCAGTTATAAGAGTGCCAACTTGTTTTAAAAAGGCCCAGTTATCCAGATGGTGTTGTCGGCCGCCTTCATCTCCGTTTCGATCTCGAGAAGAACGACGACAAGTAGGCCTATATAAATAGAGGCGGCCGATCGATCAAAAGCATCGTATCAATTTTCACTCGTCGTGAATCGTGGATTCTTGAACCATATATCCATCGACCAAAGCTCTGGCAACATGGAAATCCTAACCAACCCGAGTGATTCGAAGGCAGCCGGCCCACGCTGGGTGTTGCTGAACCGCTACAACGAACACAACCGTGACTCCTCACAGCCGGCCCCAAGACCACGACTGCCTCTGCACATCCTCCGGCCTACGCTTCAGCGTCTGCGTGACTGCGTCTCCTTCAGCGCCGCGGCACCGCCCGCAGCCTCCAGCTTCCACGGTGACCGGGTAGGCGGCGACGGCGTAGGCGTGCCTGCGAGCGAGGACGACGAGTACTCCCACTCCAACAGCGACGACGAGTACTCCGGCAGCGACGACGACTACTGCTCTTGCTTGCTGACCGCAAGCACTCCAAGGATCCAAAACTCCAAATCATCGTGGCCCACGGCGACACCGTCCTCATCGAGATGATGCCGCCCGAACCCGACTCCTACTCAGCTGATACGTCCAAGTATTCTCTGTACGAGGCAGACGCCGGCCGGACGCTGTCGTTATCCCTGCTTCCCCGCTGTTATGTTTCCATGTAGTTCCAACGAGGCGAGACAAAAATGCGGATGCCCAAGGCGCGCAACCTGTCCTTTTGGAACGACACAAACATACTTCGCCACGGCGAGGGGGAGGTCCTGGTGGCCGAGCTCGAGATGCCGCCGTACGGCGCGCCGTATAACACGGCCGAGCTCTGCATGCTCCGCTCCGGCCACGACTGGGTGCTCAAGCAGGTGCCCATCATGCACCATGAGGGAGACGGTGAGCTGTGGCGCTGGACGGAGAACGACGCGGTCGTGCCCGTCGGCTGCCGCTTCATGTGCTGGGGTTGACTACCTCAGCGGTTTCCTCGCTCGTGTGCGACATGGCGGCGGAGAACCCCAAACTCCGGTACGTACCGTTGCCTGGGTTGCCCAGCAAACACCACCATAGCAGCGATATGCAGTATTGTCGCACCTTGGCTGCCGCCGAGTCCGGTGCGGTGAGGTTCGTCAGTGTTTGGCCCCCGCTGCTGCTGTGCGGCCCAGTGGCACCACCACGTGCGAGAGCTTCCAGCTTCGCCTTCAACGTGACGACGTGGACATCCCAGGCACGATCTGTCATCCGTACCGTGCCATCCCGATCCGCGTTCTGGAACAAAAGTTATAGGGATGGGAAACGCCCTTACGATCTGCGTTCCGTGTGACACTGGGTATAATCCTAGTAAAAAATAAAATAAAAGGAAAGTAGGTACAAACTTACAACTAATAACAATCTTAAGTAATATTATTAGCTGTATCACATAAAACCACTTTATATGGAAATATTAATCTATATCTATACCTATTAATAAAGAGACAAAATTTCAGGCTCTTTTTTTTTTGTCCATCCATTCTTTTTTGTCCGTCTCCCTCTAACTCCCAGACAATGAAAAGTTTCTTCCGTCCGAACTTATATATAATTTATACTCATATGAGTTAGAATAGTTATTGTCTAAGAAGTCCAATTCCAAAACGTATTATGTCGTGTATATGACCTGCTCATAAGCCGTGCTCATATACATTAGAATAACCTGATTTGTTTTTATTTCCAATTTGTTTCCAAACCAGAGTCCGCTAATCAAGGTGGCTTCAGATTCTTTTTCTAAATTTTCTCACGGTGGTTTCCGATTTTGTTTCTATTTTTTTCCCAATGATGTTGTTTTCTCACCGTGATTTCCTATATATTGTTTTATTCTGATTTTTTCCACCAGCAAAATTTATTTTTTCCTTTTCTAATTTTTTTCCAATAGAACCGTTCCCATGACTTTACGGCGGCTTCTTTTTTCGTGATTTTTTTCCAAAGGACATATCTTTCCCTGATTGTCTATTTGTTTTTAATTTTTTATTTTTTGTACCACCAGGTTTTCTTTTCTAATTGTATTCATGGGTTCTATTTCTATATGTATTTAGCTAGCACAATCCAAATCCAATACAAGACCACTTTTCTATGAAACTTTGTCCTATTTAGCTGATTCATCAGTTATCTATCCCTACAATAAAGAGGCAAAAATTCCTCCTCTTATTTGTCCCATTGTTTTGGTCTGCCCCTCCCCTAACCACCTATGCGGATAGCAAAACAAAACCGTGTCGAATATGGCAGCGGCACAATCCATGTTGAGTCCGGAGTACAACAGAACAGGTAATAAAAGTCGAACCAATCAGTTACAAAAAAAATCGAACCAGTCACAGCTCAAATTGACTCAAATCGAATAAAACAAATAAATTCGAGTCTTGAGGCCATGGCCGAAGAAAATTACGGGCCCTTTTCAGGCACCACATGAGTATGGAGCCGAGCCGTTCGCCCTCAATGCTACGCCACGGTCGCTGTGAGATCGCGCCGCCGCCCTTGCTCCTCCCTTCCCTGTGCTCGCACGGATGACGGCGGACACGGCGAGTACAACAGCAGCCCATGCACAAACGCTGCAAGGACAAGGACGATGGGTCCGCGGGGTGCGGAGGTGTCACGGATAATGGCAGCACGCACGACGAGCGGGCCCAGAGCGCCATGAGCGCGTGCGGCTGGTAGCCTGGTACGGAGCAACGGACCGGCGAGAGCACAGCCTACGAGCATGCGCGACCGGCACGGAGAGCGGACTGCCAACACAGAGGGAGGCACGACGAGGGGGCTGCCGGCGCGGAGGCCAGCGCGACGAGCAGGCTACCGGCGCGGAGGGAGGCCTAGCGAGGACGGGTCTCTCCACCGGGGCAGCATAGGAGTGCTGTGGGCCTGCGGTGGATCGACGAGCGCGTGGGAGTACTGCTGCAAACGGAGAAGGCAAGTCCGAATCTGTCTCCCACATATATCTTCCCTAGCTACAAACTGTCCGTAAGCATGTCGCCGCTGCATTCTCATAATTGCCAGATGTCCCGTGGCAAAAGGGAACTGTTGAAAAATATTTTATTCTTAGATGAGATAAAATTATTGATTTTATCACATGTTTGTTTAAATAATAAGCTATCGTCAAACCATATGTTAAATTCATATTGTATCTATTTACACGACATTCACTGTAACAAGGTACAATTATATATCACTAACAAAGATGCCTGTGATCATCCTTTCCCGAACATAAGAGAGTTTTAGTTGGTTTTGCTAACAAAACAAATATTACATGATTAATTAGAGATAAGATTAGGAGTCGTAGTTGGTCTAATGTCTCATCCGTGAGACGAGTTTGCAACTTGCGCACATATTTAGTAACGGTACAAAGTTTTATTTCAAGACGTATTGAATCAGGCAAATTACAAGGTATATTGTAATAGATGAAATAAGTGGTATGTTCCGTTGCAACGTACGAGCATAAGTACTAGTTAGAATAATAAAAGAAAATTATAGAAGGAGAAAAAGAGCTAGTTCATGAATCCACTTTTGTTCACAAAGAACGACAAGAAAAAACGTCGTGGTCATTGCTCCTTGACTTTTTTGTATGACTTGTCAAATGTAGATTTGATTTACAACACCTTCTATGATTTTCACCGTGCCATGGATTGCCCTCGTTCCACACCTCCTTGTTCTTCCCCGTCAGCCGGTCCGCGACCCCGTGCCAGAACATGGCCGCTCTCTCGCTTCTCGCTCCAAGCTTATCAGGGACAGGGAGAGATGGAGACGGGCAGGGCGGAACGCGGTGGTTGGTGGATGGCTTGGTGGAGACTGGCGAGCCGGGGAGGAAGCGGAGGCCCCGCAGCGGGTGGTGGTGCCCGTGGCGTTCCTAGGTCACGCCCACACGGAGGCTGGAGCTGCTCGGGAGGCCAGGAAAGAGTATGACTTCGTGCACCAGGTCGTCGTCGTCGTCGTCCCGTGCGCGCGCCGTGGAGCGATTCGATCATGCGGGCAGTGCAGGCGCCCTCGGCATCGGTGGGGAACAGGCACGACCATCACCTTCGCCTGCCTGTCACATGCTAATTTGCATCTCCTTTCTTGCCCAAATTTACAATCCATCTCACCTTTGTTCTCAACGTAGCGGTCCAGGTCGTTGCATGATCTTCACCGTCACAGCTCGCCATAGAAGCTGTCGTACGTAACTGAGGCAGCCTTGGTGAAGTTGTTACTTCCATGGACATACGTCGGCACCGGCGTCCGCGTGTTCCCAAAAATCACCTGCGGAGGGAAACGTGAAAAGAACTTCTTCTTCTTCGGCACACCCCACGGAGGCAGGTGTCCGGCTGCTCTGCCATGGTCATCGTCAGCATCAGCAATGGCGGCAGCGGCGGCCGAGCCAGAAGGTTTGCCAATCGCCATGGATGCAGATTGGAGGAGTGCAGGTGCAGTAGGATGCCGGCGGCGCCGCTGGCTCATTCGTGTTCATCTCCGCGAGGCACGGGTAGAGAGGCAGTTGCCCAGGTGAGCACGACTGACGCGATGACTAGCTTCGGCGGTGAGCCTGACTGGGCGCGACGATGGCGAAGGACCTGTTGTCCAACGCTTGCGGGAGCTACGGCACCAGCATGCACAACCGCCGCCGAAGAGTTCGTCGAAATCGTCAGAGCTCTAGGCGGGTGAGCTCGACGGCCTCGCCCCCCTCCGTGTCCATGCAATAGAACTCAAACCCGCAGCCAAATAGCATGTGGAACCCGTGGAGACTAACAGGGTGGGCCTGGATGCCACGTGGGCATGGATGCCAACGTGGATCACCAAATCAGCAAAACCACCTCCTAATACCACTCCAGGGGGTATTTTGCCTGGTTTCACAAAGTTTAGTGTGCACAATACCTGACTTCATAATTTTAGGGGTTATGTAGACTACCTTGAGGGTTATGTAGGCTTTTTTTTTTATTTTTCCACTCGTGATATGAAATATATATCTTGTGTGTACTATTTTAATGAAAGTTTTAATGATTTTCATAATTGATTCAAGAATTAGATGAAAAAGGTACTATAGTAAATGCTTAAAAATTGCATTGTATAGCTGTAGAAGTGTCTTCGTGCCATTTTCATACCGTACCGGCCCCAACCCAGCCCAAAATACGGGCCGAGCTATATAGCCCACCGTGCCAAGATCCTAGGCACAACACGACCCTCATGCTCATGTCGTGTCGGCACGGTTCAAAATATTTCGTGTCATGCTATGCTTCAGATCATGCTAAAAGAACGTATCATGACTCGTCCTCAAATGGCATGGCTCAAGCCCCGCTCTAGTATCAAACCCCTGTCCAAACCATGAATAATCCAAATAAAAAAAAACCGAGCCAAAGTTTAACCACGCTGACACGTGGGCCTGTCCCTATTTGCTCGGTGCTCCCGCAGTTGACTCGTTGACCCCACGTTCACGAGGAACCGGCAGTCAGGGACCGGAGGAGGCGGACGGCGGGCCCCACTGGCAGTGCCACTCATTGATCGCGCATGAGAATGCTGAATGCATGATATCCTCTCGCGAAGGTGGCCACGTGGACCTCATCATTCGTCACCTTTGCCGGAGGCTACCCTACCAACGGCATCTCAGGACCCACTGTCCTGGCTCATGCCGTCAGTGAGTTGTGTCCTCTGGCGAGAGTTCGTGAAACGATAGGAGAGGTTTTCAGATACTATTAAAAAAATAAATTCTAAAATTCTAAAACTACGAGACAAATCTAACTATACTAATTAATCCGTCATTAGCACATGTTGATTATTGTAGCACTTAAGGCTTTTCGGGGACTCATTAGACTTAAAAGATTCGTCTCACAATTCCTCCGAGAACTATACAATTAATTTTTTTCGTCTACAGAAGAGGTTTTTAGATACTAATAAAAAAATAAATTATAGAACCCTAAAACTGCGAGACGAATCTAACGATACTAATTAATCAGTCATTATCACATGTTGGTTACGGTAGCATTTAAGGCTTTTCGTGGACTAATTAGGCTTAAAAGATTCGTCTCATGATTTCTCTAAGAACTGTACAATTAGTTTTTTTTTGTCTACGTTTAGTACTCCATGCATGTGTCAAACATTCGATGTGATGGGTGTAGACAAAATTTTTTAAAACTAAGGCCTTGTTTAGATTAAAGATGTTAGAAAAATTTGGAACGATAGCATTTCGTTTGTATTTGACAATTATTGTTTAATCATGAACTAACTAGGCTCAAAAGATTCGTCTTGTGATTTATAACGAAACTATGTAATTAGTTATTTTTTTATCTATATTTACTGCTTTATACATGCGTACAAAAATTGATGTGACGGAGAGAGTGAAAAAATTCTAACTTTCTAAACAAGGTTGGCCTCCCTGTGGTTCATAAACCCCACACCACAGTTAAAAAAAAACCACCACGCCGTAGCGCGGTAGCGGAGAGAAGAGAGGAGCGCGCGATCGATGTCGGGCTCCGGCGATCGTCGCGACGGCGGGCCTCCTGGACCAGGTGAGAACCTCCCGCCTCTCCCCCTCTTCCTCCCTGTGGTTCGTGGGTGGACGGATCAAGCAATGCCGGATCGTTTGAGGGGGTCGATCGGGTAGGGTTTAGGGTGGATTTGCGGGGAATTTTGTTTCGAGTATGTGATTCGTCTCGTGCGTGCGGGTTGGTTGCGTGAGTCGCTCGGTTTTGGGCGGTTTGTTTCGGAATGACTGGGGTTTTGGAGGACGAGGGGAGAATGCTGCTTGGCGTCATCGCGTGGGTTGCGGAATCGGTGGGTTTGTTTGGGCGTTCCAGTTGTTCATCCACGCTTTGTGCGGATCCATGGTGCTGCTTGTGTAGCTTTTTTTTATCGTTGATTTGAGTTCATCTCCTTGGATGGACTTGGGGGTTGGCGGATTGCTCTTGAATTTTATTGCGTTTGTGTTTTGGTGGGATGTAGCCATTTCTTTTACGGTGGTAAGGATTTAGCCATTTACTTCGGGATCGTGTGCTCCGTGCGAAGCAGATTTTGTCAGGCCTGCGCTCTTTTTTTTTTTGGTCCTGTTACGAGTAAGAAATCAGTGATCTATGAGTTAATAATCTGCTGCTTATTTGTTAGAAACTATTGTAATAT
The DNA here is from genome assembly GCA_022457205.1 of Saccharum spontaneum. Taxonomy (NCBI): domain Eukaryota; kingdom Viridiplantae; phylum Streptophyta; class Magnoliopsida; order Poales; family Poaceae; genus Saccharum; species Saccharum spontaneum. The sequence goes on from CM039610.1 coordinate 13,868,424, forward strand.
TAAATTTAAAAAATCAGTGATCTATGAGGTAATAAACCCTTGCATTTCTACAATTTCATATTACACAACAACAACAAAGCATTTCTACAATTTCATATATTATCCTAAAATAAATAAGGGATTAATGTTCTCAGCCGTGGTAGTTGTGTTTTTTTTTTAAATTAAAAAAATGTTACGTGATTTTATTGTCTTAGTAATTGGATGATATTTTGACAGCTCTTTTAGTTCGCTGTCCTTGTGTAATCGGTATGTACTCTTTGTTTTCATTCTGTGTGGTTGGTTTGTGACATTTTTACAATCATTCCAATTTCTATCCGCGAGTTTGGATTACGTCTTGAATAGGGGTTCAAGTTATGTTGTGAATTTTATAAAGGTTTTTTTCGTTGTTCTTAGTCAAGTCTGATACTCATTCAGTTGTCTCCTCGTAAGGTTACTTGCATGGTTGCTGGTAGTCAATTATTTTTGTTTTTTCATTGTTGCTGCTTGTCTTTTTACCTTGTGTTCCACTTTGTTTCATTCTTTCATGGAGCCTGATAACACACCGAATAACTTAATGATTCCTGGGAAAATTATGTTACTGCAGATTGGTTTGCCAATGTCGATCTGGTACTCTGGCTATGTTCATTTTAACAAGTGAAAGGCTTGATGTATGTGATTTACTTATGTGATGGCAACATGTTATCCCTACTGCAGGATTGATTTTGTATGTATTTTTGTGATTGTTATGCATACTTTGAGCCTAGTGAAATTAGAACTAGTGGCCACCAATTGTTGTCTTAATGTGTATTGGTCCTATAATGACTTGCATGTATCTCTGGACAATTAGATCTGCATCTGGACAATTAGATCTGCATCTAGCTTTTGGTCAGTATATTAGCTACTGATAGAACTTTGATAGTTGTGAAATTACTATGTTGAATAGGTAAATGTATTTTTATTTAATTCTTTAAGTATTTTATAACCTAATTCCTGCAACTTTCCTCACTGATTAATTAGCATCATTATGTTTCGTGTGGAGTATGATGTTCTTTGCCATTACTGACAGATACTTGTTGAGATTAATTTATCTGACTCTGCATAATCCTACCCTGCATACAGATGGTGGCTGGAAAACCATGGGGAAGAAGTCGAAGAAACCAGGGCAAGTAGGTGGGAGACAGTGGGCACCGGGGAGTTCCACAAATGCGGCACCTAACACGGCAAGGCCAGCATGGGGTGGCAATGGTTCCTCACACCCTTCTGGAACGAGTTGGGCTCAAGCTTCAGATCGTGGTGCTGCCAACAGATGCAATCCTAGACCGCCACCACAAACACTGCGCCCTGTTGTGACTGCACCTCTGTCAAATGGTTGGCAGTGGCAATCCAGGCCTCGCTCATCTGGTTCTGAAGTTGAGAAGGATGATGATCCTCCATCTGGTTCTGATCCTGAGGTGGAGAATTTTGATGGCAACAATACATCAGATGATGATGATGATTTGAGTGATGATATCAGTGATGACTATGATTCTGATGCAAGTGAGAAAAGTTTTGAGACTCGGAAAACAAACAAGTGGTTCAAAGAATTCTTTGAAAAATTGAATACATTGAGTGTTGAACAGATAAATGAACTGGCTAGGGAATGGCATTGCCCAGCATGCAAAAATGGACCTGGGGCAATTGACTGGTACAAAGGGCTGCAACCTTTAATGACTCATGCTAGAACAAAGGGTTCTAAAAGGGTTAGGCTTCACAGAGAATTTGCTGCATTGCTGGAAGAGGAGCTCTCTCGCAGGGGAACTTCAGTGGTACCAGCGGGTGAACAATTTGGGAAATGGAAAGGACTGCGAGAAAGCACTGATCGGGAGATAGTGTGGCCACCAATGGTTATTGTTATGAACACCTTCTTGGAAAAAGACGACGATGATAAGGTGACTGATTTTTTTATATAACTTTTTATTTATGTCCTTGTCCCTTGTCTACTGGTGGTTATGATTTTTTTTATATTGACTAGGTAACTTGGTAGTAATATTCTTTTCCTGTGATGCTAGGTACAGATTTTGCATTTGGGTTCCCTCTGTCCCTTTACAAATTGGATCAGTTACTATGAATAATGTGTTATATTTATTTACCTAGATGTTATATTCTTGTCTTGTGCATTCTAAGTTGACCACGTTGATCTCCTGTATTATTTTAATAGCTAATTGCGTTCAATACATGGTGTCCCCACAATTTTTTGAGCTGAGTGTGGATCATAAATGCTTCTTTCTTCTTTCTTAGATCTTATAGAAGTCCTTTATAGCTCTTCAAGGGCTATACAATTAAGTTGTATTGTATTCTGATTCTGTTTATTCTTTGACCTGATCTAGTGGAAGGCATGGGGGAACCAAGAGCTCCTTGATTATTTGGAGAATATGCGCAACCAAAGCACGCCATGCCTATGGCCCCTCTGGGCACCGTGGTATGAGCGTGTTAATATTTGAAAGCTCAGCTGTGGGCTACAGGAAGCTGAACGTCTGCATAGGCACTTTGTTAATCAAGTACAGACAGGAATGCATGGCAGCTCCGCAAGGTTCGATTCGTACCTGGTGGTAAAAGGCAGCTATTTGGTTTCTTAGCAAGCAAAGAGGATATGGGTGTGTTCAACAAGCATTGCCATGGTACTGTTTCTTGCAAAATTAATGCCTTCTATTCTGTGTATGCTTTTTTTATGTGCTATAAACAACATGATTTAGTGGACTTCTCCCTGAATTTGTTATGCATTGAATAATGAAGTCTGTCAAGTCTATGAAAACTTGTACACGTGAAATATATTTTTGTTCTTCTAAAATATATATATTTTTGTTACAGTAATCATAACGACACATGAAGTTCGATATTTCTATCCTTCCACTTCATTGACATGTTATGTGGTTGTTAGTTCTAGTAATCATTTTGTTCGCCCACTGGTAATGCATGTTTGAACAGTATTCTAGTACTTTAATTTGCGCTTGGTCCTCTGTGGTCTTTCCTTTCCTTTTACATCCTGCTTATAATCGTTTCTATGGTGGCTGAAGCACAATGTTAGTTTTATATCAATTTAATTTTCAGAAGTGCATCACTCTATGCCCTGTCTAGAATTGTAGTGCTTTTCAATAGCACTTGCTTATGCTTATTTCTTTTAAATTTGAAAAGGGCATCACTATGCTTATGCTTGGTACTTCTAGTAATCATTTTGTTCACCCACTGATAATTGGTCCTCTGTTGTTTTCCTTTCCCTTTTACACCCTGTTTAATCTATGAAGGCTAAGCAGAGTTTTTATGGTGGCTGGAACATAACCTCAGTTTTATTTCATTTAGCTTTTAAAGTGCATCGCTATATGCTCTGTTTGGATTTGTTCCTTTTCAAGATCAGTTTCATATTTCTAAATCTGGATGCAGCACTTAGATTAAAGCTTCTTGTTTGGAGAGCAATAACAGCAAAATCTTGCTAATATTTCGCAACACTTCCACCAACTAACTTAATCCACAGTGAAGCACAACTTAAAATGGCGCTTATTTTTAGGAAGAATGATACTCAAGTCAGACTTCCTTCTTTTTGTAGGGCCTTGTTTAGATTGAAAAAAATTTCAACCTGATGAATAGTACCACTTTCGTCTTATTTGACAAATATTGTCCAATCGTGGACCAACTAGGCTCAAAAGATTTATCTCGTGATTTCCAACTAAACTGTGTAATTAGTTATTTTTTTACCTACATTTAATACTCCATGCAAGCGGCTACAAATTGATGTGATGGAGAGAGAGTGAAAAAACTTGGAATTTTGAGGTGAACTAAACAAGGCCTAGGTCAATCAATTCTGGACATTTGGTTTAGTGCAGCTCCCTTCTTCGAGGGCCTGCAGGCAAGGGAGGATTTCTCGATGAACTTTAGGAATGTGGCCTTTTGAACTAAATCATATGGCCATTAGATTGCTTACTGATAACTTAGGAATCATCGAAGCAAAATGCTTCTTTGTGTGCCATTGTTGTCTTTGCCATTGTTGTCTTGTTTGTGAAATACATCACCCACTCTTGACTGATAAACCATTGCTCATTATGAATGGTGAAGAAATTGTGACCGCAGGTAGTATGACTTTTCAAACAGTACAACAGATAAATCAAAGAATTGGAATGTGTAACCTGTTTATTGAAATATCAAGCATCCAAGTTCAACAAGTAGTGGAGTGTTTTTTAAATACATACATCAGGCTGTTCTAGTTATGTTGCATCTACCGAACAGGACGTCGAGCGTTTTACTAACTTAACTGGAGAATTGCTAACTATATTTTTACCTTCACTATAATTTCAGGTAAAAGCCGTCTGAAGTATGAGATGGAGTCTTACAATAAGATGGTGGTGATGCAAATGAAACAGATGAGTGAAGACAACCAACAACTGAATTACCTGAAGAACAAAATGGTTAAGACAGAACAGCGCTCTAAAGCAGTAGAAGAATCATTGGGTGTTGTTAGCCAGAAGCTACGTGAGACTACGGAAGAGAATATATTTATCAGGAGTAAAGCAAAAGAGAAGCACTTGGAGTATGAGCAAGAGGTAATAAGGTTACCCAAGTTGTTATATATATATATATATTCTACCAATGAACATGTGAGAATCAACAATTTTCTTTTCATCTAAGTCTGTGTCAATGGCTTTAGTAACAAATGATTAAGAGTTTGCTGTTGCTGTGAGAGTCACACTTATGTGTTGCACTTCAATACTTATGTGATAAGATTGATGCTGCCATCTTTTGATTTCACCACCTGTTGTTGACCTTGTTTCCATGGTTTGCAGATGAAGTACCAGGAGGAATTTTTTCATAGTCAAATTGAGGATATTCACAAGGCCACAGAGGATAAAGAAAAGCTGTTTGAGAAGTTGCTGCAGGAGGAGCGCTCAAAGGCTAGACGCTTTGATGTAGATTCTGGAACTACCGAAGATCGTAAGCTAAGGTGTGTCACTAATTCATAGTAGTGTATTACCATCCCTGAAAATAATGTAAATGCTCCATCTCAATGCATGAGTTGTCAAGAACTCAGGGTTGCTTTTGTTTCCTGCTTCAATCATCTCATGCAGACATTGTAATTTCAATGCGCATGTCAGTTGCTGTTTCCCATTCTCAATCCATCCGTCTTGTGCAGGAAGGATCATGTACAGAAGTTCATTGATTGCCAGGTCAAGGACGTGGCAGAGCTTGAAGCTGAGCGGGATGAGCTTTTCAAAGTCCACGAGGAGAAGAAGATGAAGCTCAAGAAAGAGTACATGGAGAAGGAGCTGGAGCTGGAGAAGGAGCTCGACGTAGCCCTGACGGGCCTGATGGAGAAGCATAAGCCAGATACCTTTGAGGCCTCTAGCTCGTAAAGGGGCATCAGTGGCTACCTTCCTGCTTATCCATAAAAGAATGCCTAGACATTCTGTAGATGTTGCTAAAACATGGTGTCCCTATGGTGGCAGCGCGTGTGATACGGAGACATGACCAGCATCGCGTTATATGGTCGTGTAGTAGTATCTCTCAGTCGTAGTGTGTGTGGTTCGAGCATCTGAACACAGCGTTTTACCTGTGATGGCATATGGGTCAAACTACAACTGGAGTGTTATGTCTAGTTTATACCCTCTATGGGCGTGCGATTGTCGAAGTGTCTGATTCAGCTAGTAGGACTGACCAGCATACGTGGATGGTTGTTTCTATGGGGATTATACTATCTTGTATTCCATAGTTTGAAAGGCTGGCCGATGTGGTCGAAAAGCATCGGCTGAGTCACATTGAAAGTTTGGAAACCAAGCTACCAAAATGTTCGCCTCGGCAAGGCCTAGTTATAAGAGTGCCAAATTGTTTTAAAAAAGTTTTCACTGGATTTTTTTTTTGTGCATGTAAAGTTTGAATCTGAGACGACACAAAGTAATAATCAAAGTATATAATCAGCTGTGGATGCATAAATTTGGTGCAAATAGGCTCGGCGAACAAGCTAGCTAGTCGGGTGGGAGATGAAGAAGTATGGTCACGCTTATGGCAAATGGCAGTTCCCGGCAAAATTAAGATCTTTGGTTGGAGTGTTGCATGGACTCATATACCATGCCGGGGAATTCTTGCAAATCGCCAGGAGAATTCCAAGGACTCATATACCATGCCGGGGAATTCTTGCAAATCGCCAGGAGAATTCAAGTAGCTGTCCAGCATGTCATGGGGGATGTGAAGATATTAAACACCTCTTGTTTACTTGTAACAGAGCAATTGGTTGAAGCTGGGTGTTTGGCAGGAGATAGAAAGGATTTTGGAAGTAGATAGATCAGGATCGATCTTGGTGGCTGAGTTGATCAATAGATCAAATCCTGTAGAGAAGCTGAATCAAGTTTTTTTTTGACGTAAAAGACTGTAGGAGAGATCCCCACGGTGTGATTTTAAATTAAAATTAAATGAGAGAGTTCAAAGTTCTTACAAACCTGAATTAACTAAAGGCATCTAACCAGAAACAGAAAGATGACCTAAGTTCATCCTTGAATCTAACAGATTGAAGAATACATTGGTTTTTAAAATTAGCTAGCCAAATTGCATGAGTGGGCTGTCTCCTTTGGAAAATCTTGCATGAGTGGGCTGTCTCCTTTGGAAAATCTTGTCGTTGCGCAGCTTCCAGAGTTCCCAGGCCGCAATAAGGGTAGCCTCCGCAAATAAAATCCAGACAGCCACTAATCTTTCCATAAGTGGCAGACTGGTATCCCAGGTAAAGTTGATGATGTTCCAGCATTGCGTAGCGAATGGGCATTCAAAAAATAAATGATCAATATCCTCCTCCAGGCCAATATCACAAAGGACACAGAGCACATCGCCTTCGATGTGCAGGTGTCTTCTTCTCAGCAATGTCTTGGTGTTCAATCGATCAACAAGTATCAACCAGGCAAAAAATTGATCCGGGGTGTACAGCTTGACTTCCAGAGCATCTTATAAACAGGGTGTGAATCCACTCCACTAAATGCATGCGCATAGAAACGACGGGAAGAGTATTTGGATCCCCAAAAGGGCATCCAAATGTCAGCGTCACTGTCATCATATGGTATATTTTGTAGGCGATCCTGGAGCAACAACAGGTCTGCATGAGCCTAGGCAGATAACGGTAAGAAGAAGATGTCCTCCAGCTCTTGTTCTGTCATTAGAGTCTGCACCGAGATTGAGTTATTTATTGCAAACGAATAGAGTCTGGGATACTCCACTGAAAGAATATCATCAGTCCAAAGATCATCCCAGAATGAGACAGTAGAGCCATCCCCAAGAGTACATTTCGCAATGCGTCTGTAGATGATATTGAGGCACATAATATCTCGCCACCAAAATGAACCCAATTCTCTACACTCATGTGGCACCTTGCCTTCATAGTATTTGTTCCAAATCAAGTTAACCCAAGGAATATCTATCTTGTTGTAGAATTTATCAAGTTGCTTTAGTAGTAGTGCATCATTTTGTAATCTCAGATTGATGACCCCAAGACCCCCTTTTTCCTTTGGTTGCATGACGGTTGGCCATGCTACAAGATTGCCTCCTTTTGCTGTATCATCATTTCCCCTCCACAGACACTGCTTGCGTGCTCTATCAATATTCTCAATGAAGCCTTTCGGTACCTTAATGGTACATAAAGTGTAAGTACTATAGGAGTGATAGCTGAGTTGACCATCTGTAACCTGCCAGAATATGATAGCCATATGGAACAGACAGAGAGTCTGCGTTCAACCTGTCCATAATCGGTGATAGATCATCAATCCGTGGTTTAGTAGTGCCCATTGGAAGCCCCAAATAAGTGAATGGGAGAGAGCCAATCTGACAGCCAAAAGTGTTGGCAAGATGCTACATCTTCTCTGGCGATACATTGATCGGTATCATCTGTGACTTCATATAATTCACTTTAAGTCCTGATGTAGTTTCATAGCTATTCAAGTGAGCTTTGAGGAAAAGCAGTTGGTTTGCATTAGCTTGGAGAACCACCAACGTGTCATCGGCATATTGAATGATCGGGAACTCATCAAAATTATGTGGGAGGGGAGCCTTTAACAGGCCTTGACCAGAGGCCTTATTCACTAGAATCTGGAGTAATTCTGCTGCAATCACAAAGAGTAGTGGTGATAGTGGGTCACCTTGTCGGACACCCTGCTTGCATTTGAATGATTTTCCCGGGACACCATTTAATAAGATTGCAGATGAGCCTGAGGAGAGGATAGCACGCATCTAGGACAGCCATCTCTCTGGGAAGCCAAAATGCTGCAACATTTGGAGGATGGTGGTATGCTCAATAGTGTCAAATGCCTTCTCGAAATCTAATTTCAAAATGATAGCTTCTCTTCTTGAGTGATGGCACTGATGTATATACTCGAAGCTCCAGGCCAAGCAGTCTTGTATGGTGCTCGATCTGATGAAACCGTATTGATTTTTATGTATTAGCTTAAGAATGACCGACTGCAGTCTATTTGCTAGTACTTTGGTGAGCAGCTTGAGGCTGATATTCAACAATGAGATAGGCCTGAAGTCGCTAACCGTTTCTGGATTTGCAATCTTGGGCACATGTGTGATGTAAGAGCTGTTAATGCACTCTAGTGTAAGGTCCTAGATGGCTAGAGGGGGGTGAATAGCCTATAAAAAATCCTACACGAACCACTAAGCAAACTTGTTAGAAAAACAAACGGCGTAAAGCGAGTTTTGCTTGGCCTACGGTTGTGATGCAAGCTTCCTATCCACAAATCTAGTAGATTATGATCTCTAGTTCACACAAGGGCTATGCCACTAATTTTACACTAGTGAACAAGCTAACAGCACTACTAGTAAAGCTACCACTAGAGCTACACAAGATAATCTAGTAAAAGTAAATGCAAGAGAGAGGATTGTGATTCTTATACCGACGGTGGAGTGAAGATGTTGCCAATCACCAAGAAGATATACAATCAATCAATATTAACAACAACACAATATGAAGACCAATCACCAGGAGACAAGAGACACAATATTTTTGTTCACCCGGTGTTTACTTGTGCACCGACAAGCTACGTCACCGGTTGTGTCGACCAACACTTAGGTGCTCTCTTGGTGTGACCCTCAAGTCACTTGCCCCTCAAGGCACGCCCCGCAAGGCACCGTAAGACACCACTCTCAAGTGAGGTAACTCAATGACACACGCAATGTATTAGAGTTGCTTTTGGCACTCCGTCGAGGAAAATACAAGAACCTCTTACAATCAATCGGAGGTGGCCAAGAACAATCTCCTTCTCTTGCCAACGCCTCGGCAAGGCCTAGTTATAAGAGTGCCAAATTGTTTTAAAAAAGTTTTCACTGGATTTTTTTGTGCATGAAAAGTTTGAATCTGAGACGACACAAGTAATAATCAAAGTATATAATCAGCTGTGGATGCATAAATTCGGTGCAAATAGGCTCGGCGAACAAGCTAGTGGGGTGGGAGATGAAGTATGGTCACGCTTATGGCAAATGGCAGTTCCCGGCAAAATTAAGATCTTTGGTTGGAGTGTTGCATGGACTCATATACCATGCCGGGGAATTCTTGCAAATCGCCAGGAGAATTCAAGTAGCTGTCCAGCATGTCATGGGGGATGTGAAGATATTAAACACCTCTTGTTTACTTGTAACATAGCAATTGGTTGAAGCTGGGTGTTTGGCCGGAGATAGAAAGGATTTTGGAAGTAGATAGATCACGATTGATCTTGGTGGCTGAGTTGATCAATAGATCAAATCCTGTAGAGAAGCTGAATCAAGTTGGGCTGGCCAAACTCATTTTAACAGGTGGGTGGTTCATCTGGTGGGAGCGGAGGAAGTTTGTCTATGGAGAAACTATCCTACATCCAACACATTCAGCCTTATCTATTTCCACCTTGACGACGGATTATAAGAGAGCTATACTATGAAGAAGTCGCCTATTCGGAAAGAAGTGTGGAAGAAACCTCCAGAAGGTAAGCTACTGATCAATGTTGATGTAAGTTTCAGACCAGAGAATGGAAGTGGAAGCACCGATGCTGTAATCAGATATTCTAGTGGCTCATTCATAGCAGCTTCACACTCTTATTTTGAGAATGTGGTTGATGCTCCATCGGCTGAGCTAATGGCAGTAAAAGATGGTCTGCTATTGGCACGGCACATCGGGTGCAACAGAATTATAATCCAATTAGACTGTTTGGAAGTGGTTGAAACAATGCAACAAGGGGGTTCTTTGGCGGCAGCTGGGGCACCTATATACGACGAATGTAATCATCTTTGGCAGGAGTTCCAGTCCATCTCTATTGAACATTGTGACCGGGAATCAAACCAGATGGCGCATGTACTAGCTAGAGAAGCTATTTCTTTGAAACTCTCTTGTATTTGGGTCGATGAACCCCCTAGTTTCATTTTAGAGAGTCTGGTAAATGATGTAACCATGTTTGCAAATCAATAAAGTGCGCCTCATGACATTCCCTAAAAAAAATGTAAATAAGCTTATGTGGTTCGATCAGGTGGTCTTCAAAGAATCAAATGCCTTTTTCCCCCTCAAAAGCGTGCTCTTCATGGTTTTCGCATCTTGCAAGCAAACAAAGCATCAACTAAGGCCTGGTTTAGTTCCCAAAATTTTTTATTTTCTATAGTAAAAGAACATGTTTGGATACTTGCATAGAGTACTAAACGTAGACGAAAAAAACTAATTACAATGTTCTTGAGGAAATCGCGAGACGAATCTTTTAAGCCTAATTAGTCCATGAAAAGCCTTAAGTGCTACAGTAATCCACATGTGCTAATGACGGATTAATTGGTATCATTAGATTTGTCTCGCAGTTTCCTGACGGGTTCTATAATTTATTTTTTTATTAGTATCCGAAACCCCTTCCGATATCACACGGAACATCCGATGTGACCTTTTCAAAGAAACTTTTCGGCAACTAAACGCAGCCTAAATTATATGTCAACAAAAGCCATGTGATGTTACGATTTCCTTGTTATACAGATAAAGGTTGTGCCTTTGTCTTTAGCAGTGAAATCTCTTATCAGTGAGATCTTTAAAATTGGGAAACAGAAGCTAGGTAAATAAATAAACATTCCTATGCAAGTGGTAAATGTGATGTCAAAGCTCAAAATCGCTTTTGATTACATACTTAAAACCTAGAAAAACCTATAAAAAATGCATAAGCCAGACACCTTTGAGGCCTCCAGCTCATAAAGGGGCTTCAGCGGCTACCTCAGGTCCTCATCACCTTGGAGGAGCAATCTCGTTGATGCTCCTGCTTATCCATAAAAGAATGCCTAGACATTCTGTAGATGTTGCTAAACCATGGTGTCCCAAATATCCGAGTTATATGGTCGCCATAGTAGTATCTCAATCGTAGTGTGTGGTTCGAGCATCTACACTGAGCGTTTTGCCTGTGATGGCATATGGGTCAAACTACAACTGGAGTGTTATATCTAGTTATATATCCTGGCCCTACGCTTTGGTTTGAATGCAGGTGATGGTTTACCTTTCTTATGCCCCGGATGATTACTGATTATGTTTGCTCCGATCGTCAGTGTCTGATTCAGCTAGTTGTAGGATTGACCTGCATCCGAGGATGGTCGGTTCTATGTCTTGCTCTTTTTTCTTTGCGCACTGAGATACTTGTGTTCTATGCATTCCTTTTCTATAGATTTTCATGCAGCTGTCGATATACCAGTGGGAATTAAACTATCTTAATGTATTCCAAATAGTTTGAAATGCCGATGTGGTTGGCTGAGTCACACTGAAAGTTTGGTACGCCTCGGCAAGCCCAGTTATAAGATTGCCAAATTGTTTTCCAAAAAGTTTTCAAAGGATTTTTGTTTGACAAGTCATCGAAGTAAATAAGCCTCTGTTGTTCGATCAGGTTTTTTTTTTTTTTTTTGCCTCATATACGCGTGCTCTTCATAGTTTTCACATCTTGTAAGCAAACCAAGAACCAACTATGTGATATTTCTATTTGAAAACAAAAACCATGTGATGTTTCAGTTTCCTCCTTATACAGATAAAGGTTGTATCTTTGTCCCTGAGCAGTGAAATCTCTTACCAGTGAGATCTTTTAAAATTGGGTAACAGAAACTAGGTATATAAGTAAATAAACATTCCAATGCAAGTAATAAAGTAAATCAACTTTATGTGATGTCAAAACTCAAAACTGCATCTGATTACATCCTTAAAACCTAGAAAAAATCGCCTATAGGCAGCAGGACCTCTCTTCATGGAAAATGCTGCCTTCATACGTTATACTCATAATAACTCATATACAAGAAGTCTGTACAAGTTGGAACACTAGATTTGAGATCAACATAATTGCAGCAAATCCTGATGATGAAGAACATCTAAAGCATGCAATCATTGTCTTTTCCTTCTACTTGTTATTTAGTCATCCAAATAAGTGTCATCAATCTCTTGCTCACCTTTATCAGCTGCTGCTGATCTTCTCCTAAGAATGAACTGGATCAACGAGACAACTGCTATCAGAGCTATCTCAGAGTGGTCTGATGTGCTAGTCCTGATGCTGAGCTTGCCTAAATTTCTGCTATTTAGGTTAGCGCTGACTGATATTTTTGATCCACGGCCCACTCGGAAGTCTGACTGAAGGTTGGCCCCAATTACAGTTTCCTTTTCAAACGACAAAGCGGAGACCGCTGCAGTGACAATCTCTTCCCACACAGGGTAATCTTTCCCCCTTGCTGTTATCTCCACACCACCTCCATTTGCCACTTGTCCACAGCCAGCCATTCTACCGGCGTTGGCTACCAGTTTAACCCGTTTCCCAATGGTAACAGAGTCTTCTAACTTGGCGCCAGCAAAGTACTTGTTGCCAAACTTAGTAACAGAAATGCCACCTCCAGTAGTGTTCCAAGGCAGATTGCGGAACTTGGCATCCCCGCGAACGGTACAGACCAAATCTCTGCTTGCCGTTTGCATATCCATACCCCCCATCAAGGAGCAGCCTCTCTGAGCATTGTAACTTACTGAACATTCTGAATGGATATACATGTCTTCCTTGTCCTTTCTCATCTGTCCTGTAATTGCTCCAGAGACATTCTTTTTCAACTCTTGAGATGCTTCAAAATTGATGGCATCGAACCCAATATCATGGTCCCATCCTTGGGGATCCAAAACTGGTCTAAACAACTGATCATCAGTTATAATGTGACGGTAACGATGCACCGGATAATCAGAGTCAAAACTTAGTGGAATGTCCATATCTGACATGTGCACAATCTCTGGGGATGCACTCTCTTCATAATCATCACCAACTTCGTCATTCTGAGCTTCAGTAAGCCTTTGTCTTCTGATTCCCTCCTTCCACTGTTTCTTTAGGTACAAAGTCTCACGGTAGTCCAGTTCATCAAGATATGCAGACTTCTGTTCATTTGTCAAATTTTCATATTCAGATTTCTTTAGAATGCGGAAGGGTGGTAGTTGATCATATTCATCCTCCTCATCTGACATTTCTGTCAATTCACTGTCAATGGCATCTGAACTTGATGAAGAATGAGGCTTAAGGAGTGAAGAAAGAAGATGAGGCAGCGAAGGCAGCCTGGTGTTTGCTTGTGACAGTAGGAAGCTATCTTGAAACTTAAGCAAGGAATTTGCTTCTGTCAGCAACTTGGTTGCCCCACACAGCAGCAGCAGTTCTGATACCCATACCTGTCCATTTGGCAAGACCCTTTCACCCTTGGTGTTTCGTCTGCACATTGGATGATTGTCTATCAGCACAAAAGGATTATCCAACTGTGTGTTGGAAACTGCAGCCTGTATATGACGCTGCACCACATTCTTGCAGTAACGCGTGTAAGTGTCATATTCCAAAGGGTAACCATCTGGTCCTTCAGGAGGAGATGAGGAACAGTGAGTCATTACAAGGACAGTGTTGAACCACATCGAAGAGCCCAATATGTCAGTCATAAGCTTCAGCAGTGGGTAATCACTGTATCTGCTGTTAATATGGTCCAACCGCTCAAAGTATAACACGATATCAGGTGGGGATCGCTTAATGAAGCGCTTGACAGAATTCAGAATCTTCCTGTTCCTCCTTTGACCATGGTAATGAGGCATCAGGCCAGGAGTGTCGATAACTGTGACTCTTATTCCTTTGATTGTCCCTTCAATCTTCTTTATCCTATGAGTTGCAGGAACCAGAGCATCAGTAGCAACTTTCCACTCATCGAAAATTGAATTGATCATGGCACTCTTTCCCACACCAGTCTTTCCCAGAAGAAGTATTCGCAACGAGATGTCCAGATCAGGCCCACCCGGCGCTTCTTGCTGTGCTGCTATAACCCTAGCTTTGTTGATAGCAAGGTTTGGTCTCCTGGCATCTGATTCACCCGCTTTAATCAAGTTTGCAAGCTGCAACCTGTACAGAACCTGTGCAACTACAGCGGCACTGGGAGACACTCCAGTCCTGTATACTAACCGCAGAAACTTGATTTGAAGCGCCTTGACTTTCATCAGTGGATCTGACTCCTTGTTATCATCATCTTGTTGAACAGAACCAGAATAAATCGCACCAGTATTAGAGTTGGTGGTGACCTCAGACGCCCGCATATCATTAGAAGATAATGTACTGGCAGTAACAGTATCTACAAAGTCATTGTGTGTTGTACCTGAACGATAACACTCAGTGAGCAAGCCACAATTAAATTATTATGAACAGGAGGATAAAAAAATGTTATCATAGAATTTGAAATATGCCCACATGCGATGAAATTGAAAATGATAAGTAGCAAGGTCTTTGAGGACAGTAAAGGAAGTTAGAATGTAGCTGACAGAATAAGAAGCAACATTTTTTGGGTTATTAAGAGCATGTCATGGGGTTGCAGTAACATATACAACAACCGAAGCTGAAACATCAATGCATTCCAATGGGGATAATGATAAGGCTTAGTCTGTTAGCCCTAATTATTATTCCTATAACATGGTAAAAGCCTAATAGCAGTAACCACAAGGTTAAGCCAAGTACATATGCCAGAACGGTGAAAACTCTCATAGTATCATTGCAAGCACACTAGCCTCTCCTGCACTCATAATTGGACGGCCCGCTAATTAGACCCAGGTGATGTGAATGACTTGCACTAGGCCATCTGATTAATTTATCAGATTCCGTATCGTATATTATTTTCAGCTGCAGCAGACTAGACTACAAGATGCCATTTCAGAGAAAACGAAGATTCCAAGTTTATAACCGTGGGCGACGCCGTTGTTGAAAAAAAAAACAACAATCACCAGGGAGAAGGGAGCGCACCATGAGCATCACCCTCGGAGGCGGCGTCCTCGGCCCCGGGGGAAAGCGCGAACGGCCTGGCGGACAGCAGCGAGGACCCTAGGCGGTACGAGATCCAGTCCCTGAAGTTCATCAGCATCCTTCTCCTCCACCACCTGCAGAGAGGGGGGTCGGTCGGGTAGACCGAAATCAGAGAACAAATCTGCCCCCGAGTTAAAGAGCGAGTACAAACAGCTTACGAATCTCCCCCCGGGACCGGACCGCCCAATCTCCCGTGTAATAAAACCAGGAAGGGAGATCGCAGCTGGCCGGAGCTCGACGACGTACCTGGCCGGAGCCCGAGAAGGAGGGTGCGGCGGCCGTGTTGGGAGAAGCCGAGGAGGAGGGGATGTTGGAGATGCCGTGGGTATTTTGGTTTATCTGTTTTGTGTGGCTGGCTCAACCGGACAGACGGAGCGAGTCAGCGGCGGCGACAGAGCTTGTTTTTTTTTTTTTTTTGAGTGAAATCCAGTGGGGGTCCCTAAACTTGTTCCGCGTTCTCAAGTAGGTCCATGAACTATGAAAACCTGAAATTCGGGTCCCTGAACTTGATTAATGTATCAGTGGAGGTCCAAACCGGGAATGGGAAGGCTGTTTCGCCAACCTGGACTGCCAACGTGGCTGCTGGGCCTGTGTGGGAGTAGCATGTGGGCTACCAAATATTCCAGCAGGCCCCTGCCGCAAGCCCATATTCATTTGTCATCCCCGCATCCTCCCAGTCGGAGGGGGCGCGGTCTTGCGAGCCTCGTCGCAGGCGAGGCGGAAGCTGGCGAGCAGCGAGGCGGACGCCGACATGCACGCCTAGGCGTCGTCGGAGAGGGGACAAGGCGGCGTGGTGGGCAGAGGCAGGTGGCGCGAGCGGAGGAAGGCGCATCTGGATCCCGAAGCATGGCTCCTAGGTTCCGCAAGGAAGGAGAACCTCCGCCGGAGTACGGTGAGTCTCTCTGTGACTTAATCTCTTACGGGTTGAGTGTTGTAGGGAGGAAAGAACCTCCTCTGCAAGACATAGATGACTACTTCTTGTGCAATGTTTGCACAATATTTGAATAGTTAGGGTTTGGATTTAGTTGAGTTGTCCAATTTGGCTACTGTTGGTATGCAAACGGCGCGGCGGCGGGCAGTCCTGTTTGTCTCTTGAAAGTTGCTGCCTGGGAATCTAGTTGTGTACGTGTGTGTTAATTTTCTTATTTACTTCACACATTTTTCTAGTGATCTATATGTTAGCTAAAAAATATAAGTAAATTACATAAATATTATGTATTGTTCGGAATATGTGATTGATTTTTTTACATTTTTTCACCATTATTGAGTCATCAGAAAAAAAACATGCAAGTTAGCATCTCTTATGTGCATGTAAGTTCACACGACTGCATGAGCTAAACTGAAGGTCAGTTTTGCTGTTTCCATTAGTTCACATTCAAAATTCAGAACTATTAATTTACACCAATGCACAACCAAGCTGAACTGAAAACACCACACCACCGGCCTCATTTTGGTGATTTTCACTCGTTCACTCTGCAACCTTGAATCAGAGTCAATTCTGAAGGTCAATCAAGTTCTGATCAAGTTGACTGTTTGTGTAATGTAGGTCCTGGTTTCAACAAATTTTCACTAGAAGTACATCATGGAGGTTCTTTCTGCGGTCATGGTGCTAACAGAACTTATGTAGACGGTAAAGTGACATGGTATGACAACTTGGAAGTACAGTTCTGGTGCTATGTGTGGATAGAGGACCTGGTCTTGCAGCTAGATTATGGCCTGACTGACAATGTGAGTGTGTACTGGTTACTGCCTGGGAAAGAATTAAGTGATGGCCTTAGGATCCTTTCGTCTGATGAAGATTGTATGGTAATGACACAAGTTGCAGATAGGGTGAAGAACTTTGTGCTTTATTTTGACCACTACAAGTACACAGGGGTTACTAACTGGGATGATGTGTTGAACCCAATTTCTGAGATAGATGGTGAACCCAAGGTTGCCACCCCTGTGAAGCAGTCTAGGGACATACTACCAGAGTTCTATAGTAACATAGAAGTTGCAAGCCATGGTAGTGCTACTGCAGACATGTCTGATGGTGACAGTGAAGATTCAAATTACATTGACAGTGACTACGACTTAGAAGATGGCGATGATGACTTGTTTGCGGACAATGTAGATGAAGAAGTCATAGATGGGGGTGCAGGAAGGGGAAAGAAGATGAGTAAGGGTAAAGAGGCATCAGCAGGCCCATCTGTTCCCACCCAAATAGAAGACAGTAGTGATGAAGACTTTGATTTTGATGGTGAGTCAGATGGTGAAAGGGAAATGAAGCTGAAATTTAGATCTTTCAACCCTGATGACCTGGTGAACCCAACTTTCAGAGTTGGCATGGTGTTCTCCACTGTGGAACTGCTGAGAAAAGCAATCACTGAATACAGCTTGAAGCACAGAGTTGATATTAAGATGCCAAGAAATGACAAGACAAGGGTTAAAGCTCATTGTGCTGCAGGGTGCCCCTGGGGTTTGTATGCTTCATTGGATAGCAGAGCTAATGCATTCATGGTAAAGACTTATGTGGCAGATCACAATTGCAGGAAGGAGTGGTATCTGAAGAGATGCACAGCCAAGTGGTTGTCAGAGAAATACATTGAGTCATTCAGAGCAGATGGGAAGATGTCACTTGGTAGTTTTTCTAGAATTGTGCAGAAGGAATGGAACTTGACACCATCAAGAAGCAAACTGTCTAGGGCTAGGAGGATGGCTTTGGACAATATATATGGAGATGAGATAGAGCAGTTTAACTTGCTATGGGATTTTGGAAATGAAATAAGGAGGTCTAACCCTGGGAGTACCTTTTATGTTGGTTTGAATGAAGGTCATTTCAGCCACATGTACTTCTCACTTGATGCTTGCAAGAGGGGCTTTCTTAGTGGCTGCAGGCCATTGATTTGCCTTGATGGATGTCACATAAAGACCAAGTTTGGTGGACAGTTGTTAACTGTTGTTGGTGTAGACCCAAACAACTGCATATTCCCTATAGCAATGGCATATGTGGAGGTGGAGGCAAAGGATACATGGATTTGGTTCCTGAAGACACTGAAAGAAGACCTTGGCATCGACAACACCTATCCTTGGACAATAATGACAGATAAACAGAAGGTATACTCTCTCACATTAATTTGTTCAACTTAATATTTTAATTTGGTGAACTTTATGCAATGTAACATGTGCCCTTTGGTGAATTTCAGGGGCTCATACCTGCTGTTCAAGAGATTTTTCCTGATTCAGAGCACAGATTCTGTGTGAGACACTTGTACTCCAACTTTCAGGTACATTTCAAAGGTGAGAATCTGAAGAACCAACTTTGGGCATGTGCTAGATCAACTTCTGTTGTTGAGTGGAATAGAAATATGGATAAAATAAAAGAGCTAGATAAGGATGCTTTCAAATGGTTAGAGCAGATGGCCCCTAACACTTGGGTTAGAGCCTTTTTTAGTGAGTTTCCCAAATGTGATATCTTGCTGAACAATTCATGTGAAGTGTTCAACAAGTATATACTAGAAGGTAGAGAATTACCCATACTCAGCATGATTACAAAGATCAAGGACCAGCTGATGACTAGGATCTATAGCAAGCAGAAGGATGTCCTAGAGAAGTGGCCAGGACCTGTGTGTCCCAAAATTAGGAAGAAAATCCTGAGAAACTCTGAGTGGGCTAACCTTTGCTATGTGTCACCTGCTGGTAGAGGGATCTTTGAAGTGAAAGAGAGGGAGTACCAGTATACAGTTGATATAAATGCCAAGACTTGTGACTGCAGAAGGTGGAACTTGACTGGCATTCCTTGCAGTCATGCCATCTCTTGTTTGAGGCATGAAAGAATAGTTGCTGAAGATGTCATTCCATCATGTTACAGTACTATAACTTATAGTACTGTATATGGATTCAATATAATGCCATGTGCTGACAAGTCTAACTGGGAGAAGATGAATGGTCCACATGTGAAGCCTCCTGTTTATGAGAAGAAGATAGGTAGACCACCAAAGTCGAGGAGGAAGCAACCACATGAAGTGCAGGGCAAAAATGGTCCAACAATGTCAAGACATGGAGTGGTCATACATTGCAGCTGGTGCCATGAGCCACACCACAATGTGAAAGGTTGTTCAATGAAGAAACTAGGCATCAGGCCCAAACAACCAATCAGAAGGCAGCCCCCACCAGTGGACACAGACCATGATATAGAGTTCACACAAGAGTTAGTCCAACCCCCAACTGAACCAGTGCAAATTGAAGAACCTATGTTGTCACAAATGTTATCAGAGGTAAAGAATAGAGTATATTGTCTTATATACCAGACTAGAACTATGATATGTGCTAAAAATGATCAACCCTCTTATATGCAGGTGACAAATCAAACCCAGCTGTCACAAGATCATGGACCCTTGCCTTCTTCAGCATTTGTTGATAATAATCGGCCAACAGCTAGGCCAACTGTCCTGACTACATCAACAAAAGAAGGACGAGCTGCTGCTGCTAAGAAGCGCAAGAACGCAGTTAAGAAGAAGGTCGATGCTTCTGCTCCTAAGAAGCCTGGCAAGAAGAAAAAATCTGCAGACTGAAAGCAATGGCAATCATGCTTTGATTAGCTAGTCTTTTCTGAATGAAACATAGTGAAAGGATCAAGATGCCCAAGAGGGGGGGTGAATTGGGCTTTTCTAAAAATTAATTGCAAGAATTAAATCCTATAAGCCGGAATTCACCCCTAGTGCCTACTTGTGTTCCTAGAGAGTCTACCGTTAAAAAGTTTTGCACCCTAGTTTCCAATCCTAGTCTAGCATGGCAATTCTAGGAATGTAAAACAAGCAATGAAAGTAAATACGAGAAAGTAATTGCTTGAATGTAAAGGGGCAAGGAACACGGCGATGTTTTTCCGAGGTATCGGAGAGTCGCCACTCCCCACTAGTCCTCGTTGGAGCACCCGCGCAAGGGTGTTGCTCCCCCTTGATCCGCGCAAGGATCAAGTGCTCTCTACGGGTTGATTCTTCGACTCTCCGTCGCGGCGAATCACCCAAAACCGCTCACAACTTGAGTTGGGTCATCCACAAGCTCCGCCGGATGATCACCAAACTCCCAATCACCACCAAGCCGTCTAGGTGATGGCGATCACCAAGAGTAACAAGCTAGAACTCTCACTTGACCACAACAAGCCCAAATGAGGAGGTGGATGCACACTTGCTACTCTCGAATCACTAGTGAGGAATCACAAACTTTGATTCTCAAATCTCTATCCTCACTAGAGCTCTTGCACTCCCTTGCACTCTAAAGGGTTTTCTCAGATGTTTGAATGAGCAAGAGACCTCTAAAAGAGGTGGAGGGGTTGTATTTATACACCCCTCAAAGAAAACGAACCGTTATTTATGACACGGGGTCACCGGACGCGCCGGTGCTACGCACCGGACGCGCCGGTCCCCCGTAACGGTCAAAACCCGTTTTTGAAATCGAACCACCGGACGCACCGGTCAGGTAGCACCGGACGCGTCCGACGTGCAAGGGAGCTTACTGGAGTCACACCGGACGCGAGACCGCGTCCGATGCCTGAAGACCGGACGCGTCCGGTCCTCTCTGGACCTTACTGGACTCGCACCGGACTCGCCGATCAAGTCTAGTATCGCGTCCGACGGGCGTTCTCTCTCGATGACACGTGTCGGTCGCTGACCACTGCGTCCGGTCCTCGCGAGGACCGCGTCCGGTGATCAGGCCCGAACCCTAGCGCGGTTAAGTACACACCGGACGCGTCCGGTGTTCCCGAAGACCGCGTCCGGTGCCTGGAAAACAGCCCGAAACTCGTCGAAACGCGTCGCAACTTCAACCAAGTTGCTTCTAACTGAACCTTGAGCTAATCTAGGGTTGCCTAGCGCCAAGTTTAACAAGTGTGCACCACACCTAAACATAGAACTCGCCTAGGTCAAGCTACCCATTCATGCCCCCCTTTATAGTACGGCCAAAAGAGAAAAACGAAGATCCTAACGACTATTCCGAATGAGTCTCAACACTTCGTCATCCGGAACTAACCGTCCTTAATCTTGACGTCACTCTTTTGAAAACCGAAACGATTTCCATCAAGGGACACGAAGCCACAGTGCTCAAAGCAGTTATCACCTCCATGACCTAACTTACCAAGGTTTCTGCAAAACACACGTTAGTCATGGTAATAAAGTGTTGTCATTAATTACCGAAACCAAACCTTGGGGCCTAGATGCTTTCAATCTCCCCCTTTTTGGTGATTGATGACAACACTAAGTTTCAATGGATTAGAGTGAAGGTTTTCGAGCATGCTTGGTTCACATAAGCAGTAGACAATAAGCATAAGGGGTTAGTAATTGCTTATGTGCTCCAAGCCAAAAGAGTGTACTTCATAAGATAAGACAAAAAGCGTTAGTACACATAAAGAATAGCTCATAAGTAATCGGAGTAAGGCGCGGAAGCACAACCTTAGAGCTATAGCTAAAACGGTGACATATATTAAACACAGTGACGAATAAGACATTAAGACTCAAAGTTTTACGACTCGACGACAATGTCACACGAAAGAAGTGCTGAAAATAAACATGATATGCATGAATGTAGCACACGAAAAACGAAAACCCACTAACAAACTCCCCCTGAAACTACTCTCTCTCCCCCTTTGGCATCAAGCGCCAAAAACTAATCTAATCTGACGGGGGGACAGACGGAGTCGTGTCGGGTGCCGAGGTGCGCGGAGTGATCACGAAGTGAAGCGAATCCTCGGAGTCCGAGCTATCTGGCTGACCCTCTGAAGGAGCTCGTGGCTGCGTAGCGGTCTGGGTCTGAGCAGGAACAGGCACTGACTGTGAAGTAACAAGTGGATCTGTCTGAGTGACCTGAGCCTGAAGTGCGCCAGTAGCTGGGGGATCTGTCGAGGCAACTGAAGAAGGGATGGTCTCTGTAGTCCCGGTCCCTGTCACTGGTGGAACGACTGCCTCGGAAGCTGACAACCCTGACGAAGTGTGAAACGTAGTAGTATGCGAGGGTGTCGGCTGACCAGTCAACTCGCTGTAAGTGGCACTGAAGTCACCGATAGGTGTGCCTGTCAGGATATGCGGGCGAGTCTGGTCTGACGGTGTGAACCCCGTATGGATAGGTGTGAAACTCGGGGACTGAAACGACTGGGGAACCTGCTGCTGTGGAGATGTAAACTGTATGCTCGGCTGTGTCTGACTAGAAGGACCGCTGGAATGCAAAGCCGGAGCCATGATGGATGCAGGCGGAGGAACCCCAACTGTGATGAGATGCCGCAGAAGGTCCATGTATTGCTGCTGACTCTGTCGCTGCATCTCAACCTGCTGCCTCTGGATCTCTAGCTGCTGTCTCTGGAACTCGTCCTGGCGAGCCTGTATCTGTGCTAGTGCGGCAGCTGTATCCTGAGCCTGGCGCTGTATCTGCTGCTGCTGCTGCTCCTGAGCCTGGGTCAACCTCTCAAGTATAGCCACCATGGCTGGGTCTGAGCGGGAGGCTGAGCCAGATCCACCGGCCTCGTGGTCGTGAGACCGAGGAGACCGGTACCTGGGGATGGGCTGATAATCCTCATCTGTGCTGTCTGAAGTGACATCCTCAGGTATCTCAGCAGGCTGAGTGTCAAGGTCTGCGAGCTCTGCCTCGGCAAGCTCGTCAACTCTAGCGTCCTGCTCAGCTGCTGTCTCAGGAACCTCAGGGCGCTCACGCTGTCCTGGTGCTGGAGCCTGCTCTCTGGTAACTGAAGCCCATAGCTGTCTGATGTCATAGTCAGGGAATGCTGTAGTAGTGTTGGCAATCTCTGCCCTGATCTCTGGTGGCATCTGAATAGCAGATCTGATAATGTAGCAAATCCAGTGGGCATAAGGAAGCTAACGGTTACCCTTGAAGCCCTCAGCAATGGTATCCTCCATCTCACTCAGGATGAGATCCCAAATATCAAACTGTCGCTGTGTAAGGAGGTGGTATACAACCCAAAGCTGCATCCTCGTCAGTCCCTCTCTGTAACCAAGTCTGGGCAGTAGAGTGCGTCTGAGTATAGCATCCAGAACTCGGGCTAGAGGTGTCAGGCTGGCAGGTGTACGACGTGACCCTTCGCCAAAAGGCTCGCGAAAGCAGGGTCGGACCAGGTCGGTGGGTGGCACTGAACCGCCGTGAGGGCGTCTGGGAGGAGTGGTCTGGCCATAGCACAGCTGGTGGATCCTCGTGTCAGAAGCAGGTAGTCTGAGGAGCTCACGGGCTCTGGAGCTGTAGAGTCTGTGGTCGCGGCCTCTGAATGCGAAGTGAATGAACTCATGGGCTGGATCAATCCACAAAGAAGCATAGAACTCCCTGACCCATGTGCCACAGTAAGCACCTGTCCGTCCAAGTAGATCTGATAAGCCCGGCAGATAGGACAGGTAAGGACGGAGCTGCTCTCCCACAATATCAACCAACGCCTCTAGGCGACATACCCTCTGAGGTCTGAAAGCTATGCCACTGTCGACTAGGGCCCTGTAGAAATCCTCCTGAAGTGGGGTATAGAATCCCTCTGAAGCTCTGGGATCTCTGACAGGTGGAAACCACCGGCTGACCTCTACAAACCTCAAGTTCTTCACCTGACGTGAAGAAGCACCTCTCAGGTCTAAGTGCACGACTGGGGGTGACCCTCTGACCCTGGGAGGAGGTCGTGCTCCACGACGCGGGCCCTCTGCCCTGGGTGTCACCTGTGAACGAGCACGTGTGGAGCGGCGACGTGGTGGAGACTGAGGTGCCTGCTCCTCTGTATCCTCAGTGGCCTGTGGAGCCTCAGCAGTCTGGGTAGCCTCAGTAGTGGGTGCAGTCTCTGTAGCCTGTGTCTGCTCTGAGGGAGGATCAACTGACATCTGCTCTGTCGGTGCTGTAGTCTCAGTGCCCTCAGTGGCCTCAGTACCGAGCTGTCGACCTTCAAGATGAAAGCGACGCTCGCCTATGTGTAATCCACTGCGTCTGCCACCTCTCTCTGCCTGCTCTGCGGCGTCTGCTACTGCCTGAGCGACCTCTGCATCTGAAAGAGTCTTTCTCTTCTTCTTGACTGCCATCATCTTGACGCGCTTACCACGCGCAATTTCATCACGACGGGGAGGACTGTTGTCCCCGTCACCTGGAGCACCACCGGCGTTCTTGCAACGCACCATGCTGACTGACTGCCTGAAAGCCTCTGTGAGATGATGAACTGACACTCGAGAGGCTTGGCCTCAATCCGTATCCGCAGGCTTGGCCTCGGATTTAGCAAACAGATCAGACCTGGCACACCGACTGACTCGCTGCACGTATGAAATAGGGAGATATACAATAAGCATATATATCTAAAGATGCGAAACCCTAGATAGCAAGCATGTAAGATACGAAAGGAATCGACGCTAAGCTACCTCGGATCGACGAGACGACGGTGAAGGGACGAGATGATCTAGGTCGCGAGAATTCCCGAGATTCGGCGATCGAGCACTGAAACGACCAACGAGATAATCAAGGAATTGATTTGGTCAAACGACAAGCCCTAACAATTGAAAGAATGGAATTGAAAAGAAATCGGAAACAGAACGAGTCGTTACCGGGGTTAGGGTTGAACAAACCCTAGGTTAGGGTTTAGGGTTAAACCCTAGAATCGATGGCTCGGCCGAAGGAAGGAATTTGAGGAGCCTGGGCGCAAGTGGGAGAGGTGAGGCGCTGGAGGACGGGCGGAAGTTCGCCGGCGGCGGTTGGCGGTGGCGCAAGGTGGTGGTGGCGCGGCTTGCGGCTAGGGCGCGGGCGCGGGCAGGTGCGGGTGCTGCGCGAGGAGGAAGTGCGGGCAGGGCGCGGCTCGGCTGGTGGCGCGGGAGCTGCTAGGAGAGGAGGAAGGAGGGCGGTGCGGCTCCGGCGGCAAGGGGGATCACGGCGAGTCGGCGAAACAGAAGGCGGCGGCGGATTCGAGTCGAGCAGATTGAAGATGAAGAAAAAACGGTACGGTTATAAGAGGCGAGATCCGCTCGGTAGAGAAGCACCGGACGCGGTGGTGAAAATCACCGGACGCAGTGGTGCAGCGTCCGGTGACACTCCAGTAAGCTCCTGGAGTCACCGGACGCGTCCGGTGTGGACAGACCGGACGCGATCAGAGTCCGATGCCAAAGTGCTCGGGATTTCATAGCGGAGCACCGGACGCGGTGGTGGTAGCCGGGACCGGACGCGGTGGTGGTCAGAGGCGCGTCCGGTGCAGCGTCCGGTGCCTAGATCTGGACTTGTTCTTCTGGAAAACCGGACGCGCAGGTGGACACCGGGACCGGACGCGGTGGTGAAGCAGCACTGCGTCCGGTGCAGCGTCCTGTCGCGGTTTTTCGCCTTTCTTCGTTCCGAACTTCGACGCGACTTCTCCCAATCAAGTTCCAATTCAAAGAGACACAAATAAACACCAATTGGAACCCGATATGAGTGACCTCACTCAAACCCTCAAATTTTCAAATTATTTTGCCTTAGGCTAGTATTGTTTTTACGAAAATAGACAATAAAAACCCGAGGAGCAACGTATGGCCATGCAATAGAGTTTTTGGACCTTTAGGAGCGTCAAAAGCTCTCTCTATTCATGGACGAACACAGAGGTTGCTCAAAACTAAACCGAAAAAGAACGACAAACAAACAACCATGCAAATGCAATGCAATACAAGAAAGTAAAGCTAGGTTGCTTGTCAAGTTTGATCCACGGTTAGGCTTCTTCACTCCTCCGAAGGAGGGTTATCGTAACCGTGTTAGCCAAGCCCTAAATGCATTGCGATAAAGTAAACATGACATATGATACAATGCAATGCAAGGGACAACACGCGCTCATTTTTTAAAGTTACTTGAATCAAGCACATTAAGTTCACTTCTTAGCCTACAAAAGGTAGCCTCGTCCAAAGGTTTAGTGAAGATATCCGCTAATTGATTTTCACTTCGTACACCTTCTAGTGATATGTCATTTTTAGCAACGTGGTCTCTTAGAAAGTGATGGCGGATATCAATGTGCTTGGTGCGAGAGTGTTGTACCGGATTGTTGGCAATTTTAACGGCACTTTCATTGTCACATAAAAGTGGCACCTTTTCAAGAACAACTCCATAGTCTAGGAGGGTTTGTTTCATATATAAGATTTGTGCACAACAAGCCCCCGCGGCAATGTATTCCGCCTCGGCGGTGGACAAAGCCACACTATTTTGCTTTTTAGATGACCAAGATACTAAAGATCTCCCAAGTAAATGGCACCCTCCGGATGTGCTTTTTCTATCAATTTTGCAACCGGCATAATCCGAATCGGAATAGCCAACTAGTTGGAATCTAGCTCCTTTGGGATACCATAAACCAATACTTGGGGTGTGCTTAAGATATCTTAGGATTCTTTTTACGGCACTTAAGTGAGGTTCTTTAGGGCACGCTTGAAAGCGAGCACACATGCACACACTAAACATGATATCGGGCCTAGATGCGGTAAGGTACAACAAGCTACCAATCATAGAACGGTAGAGAGTTTGATCAACCGGTTTACCTCCCTCATCTAGGTCGAGATGTCCATTTGATGGCATTGGGGTCTTGATTGGCTTGCATTCTTCCATCTTGAACCTTTTGAGAAGATCCTTGGTATACTTTTCTTGAGAGATGAAAATCCCTTCTCTCATTTGCTTGACTTGAAAACCAAGGAAGAATGTGAGCTCACCAATCATTGACATCTCGAACTCCTTCGACATCAATTCACCAAACTCCTTGCAATAATCTTCATTTGTTGACCCGAAGATGATATCATCAACATACACTTGACAAATGAAGATCTCCCCATTAAGCTTCTTGGTGAATAGTGTGGTGTCGACCTTCCCGATGGTGAAGCCCTTCTCAATGAGGAAGTCCCGGAGGCGCTCATACCACGCTCTAGGAGCTTGCTTGAGCCCATATAGCGCCTTGGACAACCTATAAACATGATTAGGATATCTAGGGTCTTCAAACCCGGGAGGTTGATTGACATAGACTAGTTCATTAATAAAGCCATTTAAGAATGCACTTTTCACATCCATTTGATATAATTTCATATCATGATGTGATGCATATGCAAGAAGGATACGAATGGCTTCAAGTCTTGCTACGGGTGCAAAGGTCTCCCCAAAATCAAGGCCTTCAACTTGAGAGAACCCCTTTGCAACTAGTCTTGCCTTGTTCCTCACTACTATGCCTTGGTCATCTTGCTTGTTTCGGAACACCCACTTGGTTCCAATGACTCTTGCACCTTTAGGATGCTCTTCAAGTGTCCATACTTCATTGCGGGTG
Source organism: Saccharum spontaneum (assembly GCA_022457205.1). Lineage (NCBI taxonomy): Eukaryota > Viridiplantae > Streptophyta > Magnoliopsida > Poales > Poaceae > Saccharum > Saccharum spontaneum. The sequence goes on from CM039610.1 coordinate 13,895,967, forward strand.
AAGTTGTTCAATTCTTCATGCATGGCATTCACCCAATCCGGATCTTGAAGAGCTTCTTCTACATTCTTAGGTTCAACACAAGAGACAAAAGAGTGATGTTCAACGAAAGAAGCTAGCTTTTGAGATCGAGTCATTACTCCCTTTGTAGGACTCCCTATGATGAGTTCTTGTGGATGAGCTTGAAGTAGAGGTGAGTTTCTTCTATCAACCACTTGAGGAGGTGGATGGGGAGCATCAACATCTTGTGCTTGTGCCTCGGCTTGTTCATGAGAGACATAAGTATCTTCATTTTCAACTCTCTCATTCTTGTCATCATCTTGAGGCACACGTGATGAAGATGGTGGATCAATGATTTGCACATCGTCTTCATCATCTTTTGGCTTGATGTCTCCCACCGGCATGTTCTTCATGGCCTCCCTCAAGGGTTCATCACCTACATCATCACAATTCTCAATTGCTCCTTGGGAGCCGTTAGATTCATCAAATTCCACATCATATGTTTCTTCAACCAACCCGGTGGTATGGTTAAATACTCTATATGCTTTGGACTTTGATGAGTAACCAACAAGAAAACCAATATCACAACGTCTTTGAAACTTCCCTAGGTGTTGACGCTTCTTGTAGATGTAACATTTGCAACCAAACACCCGGAAGAATGAGACGTCCGGCTTCTTCCCATTAAGCAACTCATAGGGGGTCTTGCCAAGAAACTTTTGGAGGAAGAGGCGATTTGAAGCGTAGCATGCGGTGTTGATTGCCTCGGCCCAAAACTTCTCGGGAGTGTTGTACTCATCTAGCATTGTTCTTGCAAGGGTGATCAAGGTCCGGTTCTTTCTCTCAACTACACCATTTTGTTGAGGAGTGTAGGTTGAAGAAACTTCATGCTTGATTCCAATTTCATCACAATAAGCTTCTATGTTGGTGTTGTCAAACTCTTTGCCATTGTCACTTCTAATCTTCTTTATCTTGACTTCAAATTCATTTTGAGCTCTCTTTGCAAACTTCTTGAAGCAACTTGCCACTTCGGATTTGTCATGAAGGAAGAAGGTCCATGTGTATCTTGAGTAGTCATCCACTATCACAAGACAATAGAGATTACCACCCAAACTCTTGTATGTTGTAGGCCCAAACAAATCCATGTGTAGAAGTTCTAGCACTCTTGAGGTTGACATGAAAGCCTTGGTAGGATGAGTGTTTGCTACTTGTTTGCCGGCTTGACATGCACTACAAGGTTTGTCCTTTTCAAACTTCACATCCTTCAATCCTCTTACTAGTTCTTTCTTCAATAGCTTGTTGAGAGTGCTCATTCCAACATGTGCAAGCCTCCTATGCCAAAGCCAACCAAGTGAGGTCTTGGTGAACAAACATGTCATCAAATTTGCATCTTCGGAGGTGAAGTCAACAAGATAGAGATTGTTGTATCTAAAGCCTTTGAATATCACTTGCTTGTCATCTATCTTTGAAACTTCAACTTCATTTGGTGTGAACAAGCATTGGAAGCCAAGATCACAAAGTTGCCCAACGGATAACAAGTTGAAACTCAATGAAGCAACATAGAGCACATTTGAGAGTGAGTGATCATTTGATATTGCAATCTTGCCTATACCCTTGACTTTGCTCTTTGAATTATCCCCAAATGTGATCTTCTCTTGACATATCCCATTCTCTTCAATTGAGGTGAACATACGAGGATCACCGGTCATATGTTGAGTGCAACCACTATCAATAACCCAATGAGATCCACCGGTCTTGTAGTTCACCTACACACAAGAGATCAAGCTTTTTGTTTAGGGACCCAAACTTGAGAGGGGCCCTTGACTTTCTCAACTAGTGACTTGGCAACCCATATTTTCTTTGGCCTATTCTTGTTTGGGGGACCCAAAAACATGACTTTCATCTTTCCATTTGAATCTTTTCTTAGCATGTAATGAGCATTGAAGGCAAAGGGTCTAGCATGCTTGGGCAAGGGTTGTGGTGGTGGAGTTTTGCATTCATGAGCAAAATGACCTTCTTGACCACACTCAACACATCTCTTTGGCTTGGGCTTTGATTTGCTTTGTTGTTGAGCTTTTGCTTTCTTCTCTTGATTTGCCAAGTACCCAATACCACTTCTATCCATCTTCATCACGGTGTTCATGAGGAGCTCACTTTGCAAATATTGGCCTCTTGTGAACTTGCTTAGGCCGGTCTTGAGATGCTCTTTTTCTTGCTTGAGCTTCTTGTTCTCTTCAATGAGTGACTCATTTGTTGTTTGCTTCTCAAGAGCCATCAAACCTTTGAGCTTCTTGTTCTCATTTGCAAGCTTCTCATTCTCACACTTGATCTTGGCATAATCATCATGGTTGCATGACTCAACCACACTCTTGCCTTTGCTACTAGAACCTTGCTCAATGCTTTCAATGATCAAATCATCACATGATGTAGCTATATCACACTTAACAACATGGTTAGTAGCATCATGTGTTTCAAGAGCAAGTTCATTTGCAACCACAAGACTATCATAGTCAATTTTTAATGTGGTGTATTTGTCTTTTAGAGAGCTATGTCTAGTGATGAGCTCATCATGCTTCTTCTCAAGTTTATCATGTTGATCTTTAAGCTCTTTGTTAGAAGTTTTGAGCTCCTTGAGAGTGGAAGACATAATTTCATTTTGATCTCTAAGCTCACCACTAGTCTTTTGAGCATTTTCAAGCTTAGATGAGAGTGATTCATTTTCATTTTGAAGGTCATCATTTTCACTTCTTGTCCTTCTTATGATTTTAGTGTATTTGTTTAGCAATTTTACAAGTTCATCATAAGAGGGTGCATCAAATTCATCATCACTATCACTATCATCATCATCATCACTATCATGATTTTGTACCTTACGTTCACCCTTGGCCATAAGGCATAGGTGAGTAGTAGACGATGATGGTGAAGAGGGCGGTGACGGTGGTGGTGAAGATGTCGGTGAAGATGATGGCCCCATCACAAATGCGGCAACCTTCTCTTTCTCATCATCGCTCTCATCTTCGGAGGAGCCACAAGATGATTCAATGTCGGTGAGCCAATCACCAACAATATAAGCCTTTCCACCCTTCTTCTTCTTGTAGAACTCCTTCTTCTTGCCATCCTTCTTCTTGTATGGCTTGTTCTTCTTCTTCTCATCTTCTTCATCACTTGAATCATTCTTCTTGCCCTTGTTCTTGTTCTTGAACTTGTCTTTTGGTGGTCTAGGGCATTGATGAGCGAGGTGGCCAAGTTCACCACAATTGTAGCAATCCATCTCCGAGATGGGCTTTCTCTTGCTACTTGTGAAGAATTTCTTTTTCTTGCCATCGAACTTGATGCCACTCTTGTTAAGCTTCTTTAGCATCTTGGTGGTCTTCCTCACCATGAGTGCAAGTGATTCATCATCGACATCACTTTCACTTGAGCTTTCTTGCACGATCATGGCTTGGCCCTTCTTCTTCTTCTTGTCATGACTAGCTTTGAAGGCCAAGTCTTTCTTCTTGGAAGATGATGAGCCCTCTTCCGGAGTGATGTGCATGTACATCTCATGCGCATTGATCTTCCCCAATACTTGAGTTGGTGTTGCGGTGGAGAGATCACTTTGATGAAGCACGGTGACAATGTGACCATACTTCTCAACGGGAAGCACACTCAAGATCCGCCTTGCAACATCCGATTGACTCATTTGAGTGAGTCCAAGAGCATTGAGGTCCTCTACAAGAACATTCAAGCGAGTGTACATTTCATTAGCACTTTCTTTGGGAAGCATCTCAAAAGAATTAATTTTCTTTAAAGCAATATGATAGCGTTCCTCACGCTCACTCTTAGTTCCCTCATGGAGAGCACAAAGATTTTCCCACAAATCATGAGCGTTCTTTGCATTACACACACGATTGAAGATATCTTTGCCTAAGCCCCGGTAGAGTGCATTTTTGGCCTTTGCATTCCACCGGTCGTACTTCTCCTCGTCACCCGTGGGGTTTGCGGGATCCTTGATAGCGGGAAGCCCTTCGGTTGCGGCTCTAAGACACCCAACATCTATGGCTTCGAGATACGCCTCCATCCGGATTTTCCAATATGGAAAATCATCCCCCTCAAAGGTGGGAGGTGGTCCTTCCCCGTTAGACATCTTGCTCTAGGCGGTAAAGCCTAAATTAGGAGCAACACGGCTCCGATACCAATTGAAAGGATCAAGATGCCCAAGAGGGGGGGTGAATTGGGCTTTTCTAAAAATTAATTGCAAGAATTAAATCCTATAAGCCGGAATTCACCCCTAGTGCCTACTTGTGTTCCTAGAGAGTCTACCGTTAAAAAGTTTTGCACCCTAGTTTCCAATCCTAGTCTAGCATGGCAATTCTAGGAATGTAAAACAAGCAATGAAAGTAAATACGAGAAAGTAATTGCTTGAATGTAAAGGGGCAAGGAACACGGCGATGTTTTTCCGAGGTATCGGAGAGTCGCCACTCCCCACTAGTCCTCGTTGGAGCACCCGCGCAAGGGTGTTGCTCCCCCTTGATCCGCGCAAGGATCAAGTGCTCTCTACGGGTTGATTCTTCGACTCTCCGTCGCGGCGAATCACCCAAAACCGCTCACAACTTGAGTTGGGTCATCCACAAGCTCCGCCGGATGATCACCAAACTCCCAATCACCACCAAGCCGTCTAGGTGATGGCGATCACCAAGAGTAACAAGCTAGAACTCTCACTTGACCACAACAAGCCCAAATGAGGAGGTGGATGCACACTTGCTACTCTCGAATCACTAGTGAGGAATCACAAACTTTGATTCTCAAATCTCTATCCTCACTAGAGCTCTTGCACTCCCTTGCACTCTAAAGGGTTTTCTCAGATGTTTGAATGAGCAAGAGACCTCTAAAAGAGGTGGAGGGGTTGTATTTATACACCCCTCAAAGAAAACGAACCGTTATTTATGACACGGGGTCACCGGACGCGCCGGTGCTACGCACCGGACGCGCCGGTCCCCCGTAACGGTCAAAACCCGTTTTTGAAATCGAACCACCGGACGCACCGGTCAGGTAGCACCGGACGCGTCCGACGTGCAAGGGAGCTTACTGGAGTCACACCGGACGCGAGACCGCGTCCGATGCCTGAAGACCGGACGCGTCCGGTCCTCTCTGGACCTTACTGGACTCGCACCGGACTCGCCGATCAAGTCCAGTATCGCGTCCGACGGGCGTTCTCTCTCGATGACACGTGTCGGTCGCTGACCACTGCGTCCGGTCCTCGCGAGGACCGCGTCCGGTGATCAGGCCCGAACCCTAGCGCGGTTAAGTACACACCGGACGCGTCCGGTGTTCCCGAAGACCGCGTCCGGTGCCTGGAAAACAGCCCGAAACTCGTCGAAACGCGTCGCAACTTCAACCAAGTTGCTTCTAACTGAACCTTGAGCTAATCTAGGGTTGCCTAGCGCCAAGTTTAACAAGTGTGCACCACACCTAAACATAGAACTCGCCTAGGTCAAGCTACCCATTCATGCCCCCCTTTATAGTACGGCCAAAAGAGAAAAACGAAGATCCTAACGACTATTCCGAATGAGTCTCAACACTTCGTCATCCGGAACTAACCGTCCTTAATCTTGACGTCACTCTTTTGAAAACCGAAACGATTTCCATCAAGGGACACGAAGCCACAGTGCTCAAAGCAGTTATCACCTCCATGACCTAACTTACCAAGGTTTCTGCAAAACACACGTTAGTCATGGTAATAAAGTGTTGTCATTAATTACCGAAACCAAACCTTGGGGCCTAGATGCTTTCACATAGGTTTCACTTTTGGATATAGCTTTTGATGTATAGTTTTTGCTGCTAAGATAGCACAGAAATACAGGTGCAGGGGTGCTGCAGCTTGATGTGCTTACTCTATAAGGGCTTGAACTGATTACTGGTAGGCTGCAACATAGTCTATTCAGTCTGGTTTGTAATGTAAGGTTGCACCAAACTTGATGGATGCTTACTTGTAGGCTGTAAAATTGCACCAAACTCTATAAGAGTGGTAGCCTGATGATATACCTGCATATTGTGTCTATTTCAGTCAATATTATTGCATCTTGTCTACTGTGTACAATATACTCAAAAACTCCATTAGACACAATGAGGTGAAACATATCCATTGTTGTGGTCTGATGGCATACATAAGATGGAATACATTTCCTGGCATACATCTAATGGCATACATCAATTCACCTGAACAATACTACAAACAGTAGGCAAATGAGAGCTACAAGTCCACATCCACACACAAACAGCAAAACCTTCAACAAGTGTTCTATTTTCTTAGCTGCAACCACTAACAGCAACAACAAGCTCTTGACTGAACTTGCACCCTCTTCCTCCTTAGGCAGCAGCTCCCCTTGAACTTCATCTACATGCTCCTGTGCTTCTGCTTCCTTCAGCCTCCGTAGCAACTCCAAATAGTCTTCCTCCCAATAGAAAAAGGGACAACCAGATCCATCTTTCTAAGCAAAAAAACAAAACCAAATCAGTGCACCAAACAAATGAAACTAGAGATCTGCTGAAACTAACTAACCTTGTGGTAAGGGCACACGAAAAAATGCGATTTGGATTTTTTAGAGTAGTAGACAGCCGCTCCACCACCTCAGCACGTTCACACTCATTGCACCAAATGAGGGGGATTTTTGGTCTCCTCCTTGTGGGCTGCATCCTAGTGGAGCTTGAGCTTGCACGCCCAGCCATGGCGTCCAGGAAGGAGCAGAATGGGGAAAAGGAAGGAGAGTGAAGAAGATAGGTGAGAGGGAGAGGGGATAGGGGGTTAAATGCAACCTGTGCAAGAAATGGCGGGAGATTTCCCGCCAGAAATGACCAGCAGCCACGTTGGCAGTCCAGGTTGGCGAAACAGCCTTCCCATTCCCGGTTTGGACCTCCACTGATACATTAATCAAGTTCAGGGACCCGAATTTCAGGTTTTCATAGTTTATGGACCTACTTGAGAACGCGGGACAAGTTTATGGACCCCCACTGGATTTCACTCTTTTTTTTTTTGACAAATTTGGTGCGAGACGAGGGCGGCAGGCGGATGAGTCCATGGCAGTGGGCCCTCACGGAATGAATCTAACCATACCTATAAAAGTAAGGACGCTCCTGTCACAGACACACGTTACTGCTCCCACAACAGTGTCTTAGAACAGTAAACCCGCTAATACAGTACCAGATTTTATGAACAGTACAAACCTGTTAAGAAACAGTAAAACCGGGTTCTATGAACAGTACAAACCTTTAAGAAACAGTAATCGCTAATAACAGTAAAACCCGTTATGAAACAGTAACAACTTTAAGCAAACAGTATAACCTGTTACTAAACAGTATCAATCTCGCTAAAAAACAATAGCAACCCGCCAACAAATATGAACAGAACAGAAAAAAGAAAAAAAAAGATCAGATTACTGCCCGCGTGCTAGTTTCTTGAGTTTGGAGAAAATTTAGCCATATCAAAGCTTTGCTATGTCAAAAAAAAAACTACAGCACTGCTACCACTAGGACATCCGGACGCCCGTGGTTGTAGTCCATTTCTGTACTTGACGTTGCTCCTCCCATGAAACTTCGCCCCCACTTTGTGCCTCTGTCCAGATTGCTCGTGCCTCCTACACTTGCCGCCCACGCATGCTGCACGGGGACACCTGCACCCATGCCGCCATCGTCCTCCGCTTCCCGCGCCCGCTGCCGAGCAGCGCTCCATCCATTCGCTCCTCTACGAGCATGCACGACGCCAAAGCAGCTACAACAAGCCGTTGTGGTAGGATGGTCACATTACAACATGTGCAACATCCTGATCTATTTTTAAAACATTTAGATAAAACACTTGCAACATACGTATGAAATAACTGAAACATTTACAACATGCATCTAAAACACTTGCAAAACACTTGGAAACTCTTGAAAAAACTATTGCAAACATATGTAACATTCAGATAAAACACTTATAGCATGCGTGTGAAATATATGCAACATACAGATGAAAACACTTACAACGAACGTCTTAAAAAATAGATGAAACATTTGGAATAGATACTTGAAACATACATGTATAACTATTGCAACATGTGCAACATCACGATCTACTTTTACAACATCAAAATGCAACACTTACAACATATAGATGAAACATCTAAAACACTTAAAATGCCAGCTTGCAACATGCGTCTGAAATATTTGCAAAACACTTAAAAACTATTGAAAAAACCATTGCAAACATATGTAATATCCAGATAAAACACTTATAACATGCGTGTGAAACATATGCAATGTCCAGACGAAAACACTTACAAATGAACGTCTTAAAAAATAGATGAAACATTTCGAATAGACACTTGAAACATACATGTATAGCCATTGTAATATATGCAATATTACGATCTACTTTTACAACATTAAAATGCAACACTTGCAACATCCAGATGAAACATCTAAAACACTTGAAATGCCAGCTTGCAACATGCGTCTGAAACACTTGCAAAACACTTAGAAACTCTTGAAAAAACCATTGCAAACATATGTAACATCCAGATAAAACACTTGCAACATATGTGTGAAACATATACAATATCTAGATGAAAACACTTATAAAGAAACATCTGAAAAAACAGATGAAACATTTAGAACAGACACTTAAAACATACATATATAACCATTGCAACATGTGCAACATCACGATCTACTTTTGCAACATCAAAATAAAACACCTGCAATATCTAGATGAAACATGTGAAACACTTAAAATACAAGCTTAGAAATCATCTGAAACACTTGAATCATTTGAAAAAAAAAGTCTACGAATGGTATGTGGAACATACCCGTACATTAGCAAATATTTTTAAATAAAAATATAATCGACGGGATCTTGTTTTGTACATTTTAATTGAAAAAAAGGTACAAACAGCTTAGGAATTCAGTACACCGTTTTCGAGTTATCTAGATTAACACGTATAGAGTCTTCAATTCTGGAAGTACATGTATATGTATCCACAGAATAGAACAGTTGACATGTACAGGACCGAGCCAAAATCAGGACGGGCGGTTTGCTCGGCCGCGCCCTGTCAGCGTCCCTCGACGGCCTGTCCTGACCCAGTTTGTCTTTGAACAATGTGTGGTCACGGCCAAACAAATCATTGTTTTTGCTCCATGTTCCGTTGTTCGTTCGTGCAACCGCAACCGTGTCACAGCTCTTTATTCTTGATTCTTGTGTCGTCCGTTCCGGTCTTCCTGATGAGTACGTACGTACCTCACCTTATTGCACGTCCGTGCACCGTGCTAATCAACGAAACCAGCAAATTAAACCTAAACCAGATAACAATGATGATTATGGCTGTGTTTAGTTCTCAAATTTGGAGTGCCAAAATTCATTGTAACGACACTGTAGTATTCGTTTGTATTTGGTAATAATTATCCAATCGTTGACTAATTAGGCTTAAAACGTTCGTCTCGCAAAGTACAACCAAACTGTGCAATTAGTTTTTGATTTTATCCATATTTAATACTCCATGTATATATCGTAAAATTTAATGTGACGAGGAATATTTTTTTTTGCACAGTGCACTCTTCAATGTACCTAAACACAGCCTATATATGTTATATAAGCGCGCGGTGTCAGGCTGTGACCACGACGAGCCACAGCCGGTCGAGCGCCTGCAGGCAGCAGGACGAGGCACGACGCCGACCGTCGGTCACACAACTGCGGGCCAGTGGGGTGCTGAGACTACCTGCACCGGACACTGTAAAAGGAACGTCAAATTCATTTAGCGTAGCAAATGGGTTGCAGCGGGCGACGCTACCCAGTCCGGAAGAACCTTGCCTCCGGGATATCTAGCGTGATACCGTTTGTCCGGTAAATGTCAAGCACATGCAGCGGTGGGGGAGGGGAGAGAGAAGTGAGAGGTGAGAGAATGTATAGTGGTGGACCCCATTATTTTAGGTAACAAAAAATATATTATAACTCATAAACCGAAAAATCAAATTAAATTCCGATTGCACCATTGAATTCGTTTTAATAAATACTTCAAAACTAGATCTCACATGGATATATTTAGATAAAGTGATAAGTAGGCCCCACAATGGATAGAGGATGATATAGAGGATGGGTGAGTGCAGGAGAAATGAGTATAGATGAGAGAATCTTGATGATTAGGATATATAGAGGATGAAAATAGAGGATCATGAGTACGGATAGCCTGATGCGGTGGGACCGTGGGATGGAAGCAGAGCGCCTTCGCACGTGGTTCCCATGGCCATGGGTGGCAGTACCGTGGCAGCTGGTTGCAGCAAAATGCCAGGACCAGGGCCACGTTTAGATTGCAAATTTTTTGAACCCGATGAATAGTATTACTTTCGTTTTATTTGGTAAATATTATCCAATCGTGGACCAACTATGCTCAAAAGATTCATCTCGTAATTTCCAATTAAACTGTGTAATTAGTTATTTTTTACCTAAATTTACTACTTCATACATGGGTCCAAAGATTGATGTGATGGAGAGAGTAAAAAAATTCTAACTTTTAGGGTGCATCTAAACAAGGCCTAGGAAGGATGAATGAAGGAGAAGCAAAGAGAGGTGCAATGCTTGTGGTCCAAGAGGGCATAGATGTCTTTTTTATAATACCAAGTAATGCTTTCTCCTTCTCTAAATAAATTAGTTTCTAGAGTTTGCTTGAATCAAACGTTTTTTTAGACCAAATCTATATATAAACTAGCAGGAGAGCGCGGGCAGTACTGTTTGTTTAACGGTGTTACTATTTCATAAAGGGTTTTACTGTTCATTAATGGGTTTTACTGTTTCTTAACGGATTTGTACTGTTTTATAACGGGGTTTAATGTTTCTCAACGGGGTTACTGTTTCTTAAAGGGTTTGTACTGTTCATAAGACCCGGTACTGTATTAGCGGGTCTACTGTTTCAAGGCACTATTGCGAGAACAGTAACCTGTGTCTGTGACGGACCCGGTCGGGAGCCTCGATTTTAAGTGTTATGTATAGATAAATGTTTATGGCATCAAAATATATTTTATGGTATATCCAATGATACTAATTGGGTTTAAAAATCTTATTGCTCTTTTCCTATAAATTCAGCCAAATGTAAAAATAATTTTGACTTAAACCAACTACAAATTGATTTGTTCATATACGCAGACGCAGGTAGTAGATTTTTTTTTTCCGGTAGTGACATATTTAAAAATGATGTTTTCAATGTCATAAAGGAAAGAGTGCATTTTGATGGCATATACGGAATTTTCTCCATGAAATCTAGTCTCATCATCCAAGGGGTATATTACACTTTTTGTTTTTTAAAAAATCTCTCATTTCTGGAGCTTGGAGCTAGCTAGCCTGCATTCTAAACTGGTTACATGATTCTTTCATTGTTTTTGTTTCGCGCAATCGTGACAGGGCCCATCGAGCGCCAGGATGAGGCACGACGACGACGGCACGGGTGGCCGGTCACTTACACGATTGCGGACAAGTGGGGTGTCCACCGCTAATGTGGTGGAAGCAGAGCGCCTTCACACACGGGATTCTCATGGGTGCTACTGTGGCATCTGGTTGGCAGTCAACAAAACGATAGTAGGAAGGATGAAGGAGAAATAAAGAGGGGAGAAAATATAAAAGGAACGCCTGACATATATAGCCCAGAGGGCATAGATGTCAACTAATAGCTATTTTTCTATTGATGGCATATAAGGGGAGCTAAATTTAAAACGATGTTTTCAATGGCATAAAGGAATTTTCTCTATGAAGCTGAGTCTCATCGTTAAAGAGCACGTTAGATTAGGAAAATCTCATATTCCTAGAGATAGAAGCTAGCTCATATGTCAAACAGGTCTACTTGCTTTAGGATAGAGCTGCTCTATTCTGAAGTTGATAGAGTAGATCAGTTTCAAACAAACTTTATTTACAAAAGATGCCGTAGGAACCCAACCATTTGGTTAGTGATAGCAAAAGCAGGACATAGAAGCTAAAACAAACATATGGCTTAGGTACGAAACCCAACTTTTGGAAACCGCACACTAGCATTGCGATAGAGTTGTTTCATATGACAATAATCTTAGGCAGCATTTTTCTAAACGATATTCAACTTAAATGGCCGTTTAGACGGACGAAACGAAATGAACAACCGACCAATTAAACAAGAACAACATCGTTCCACCGTGTATCTAAACATTTAATTGCTTGTACACGATGTCACGATCGATGCCCTAAGTAACGACAACGAGACCTTCGCGAATCAGGAGAGTGGTGTGTGTTACGTTATCATTCTTGCATCCATAAGAATAAGATGATATATTTTTTTATTAAGAATAACCCTGTCCCTTTAATTAATAACGCAACGGGAGCGTTCTGTTGAAGTGGGTTGTGCAAGCTGATGGAGGTAAGCTCAAACGCCACCAAACGCCAACGGTAAGCTCGAATACGAGGATGAGTCAATGTAACGTCAAGTCGCCGTTGGTACAACAGATAACATCACCATCGATCTCAAAGAAAAGTGTCGAGGCTGAATCTGAAACCGTGGTCAGCACACAGCAGGCTGGAAATAAAAGGGAAGGAGATGTTCTGTGTGTTTAGTTCCTTCAAAAATGCACTATAAAAAAAAGATTTCCCATCACATCAAACTTGCGATTGTAGATGAAATCAAAAACTAATTGTACATTGTACTTTGCGAGACGAACGTTTTAAATGTAATTAGTCAACGGTTAGATACTATTTGCCAAATAAAACCAAAACGTGTTATAATACACTTTGTACCCTTTTAAAAGGAACTAAACACAGCCACACAGCCGAAAACCAAGAGTACGGTCCTGGAAAGAAAAGGACAGGTAGCTGGGTGCAGGGGCACGGTCGGTGACAATCAGCGGACCGCCGCCGGTGTTTGCCTCCTGGATTCGCTGCACGTTTTCGGTGTTCCTCAACCAGCGGCGCCTCCCACAATATCGCAGCCGCCCCCTGCTTGGCCACGCCAGATTTCCGAATTGGCCCTCCCCTTTCTCCACAATCACGCGGTGGATGACGTGTTTTGCTCCGATCCGATCCATGTCCACCCATCCGAGCCCAGCGAACCAGCAATAATCTACGCTTGCCATCAAATACAATCTCCCTTTTGTTTGTCACTTTATATCACTACTAATTGGCACACGACATACGACTCGTTTACACGTATTTATAGCCTGAGCATACAACTAACTAACTTCTGATCAAGATACGTAAAAAGCTACCTTTTATAAAAAGCCAATCCATGCATTTTTCATGTCGCTTGTGTCATTGTGTACAGTATACTATAAGTATCCTACGAAATCCCATGTGAGCTCCCCTCTGCCAAATGCCAATAATCACAGCCCAACATCAATCAAATCAATTTTTAAAAAGAAACATCAATCAAATAAAAAAAAATTAAGTGTATGCAAAGCGAACTCGTATAATTGTAGGTCTTGGGTGTTGAGAGCGGTCGCTCTCTCTTCTGTATCTTTTATTGTTCCTATGTTTATTTCAGGTTACTCATTACTATCTTAGTGGTCTGTAACCTGTGCTATGAGGGTTCTCTTATAGCTGACTTGTAATTCACTTTTAATGAAAAACGGGCTATATTTCTCGGTCGTGAAAAAGCAAAGCGAACTCGCAGACCAGACCAGGGACCAGAATGCAAAATTCACCCCTCCAGCGGCGCCTCGGTGGCATCTGTGTGCACTACAAAACGCGGCGCGCCACCGCGGCGAACACAGCCGCCACGGATTCCGCTCCTCTTCTTCCCCTTCTCCAATCTCCGCTACGGCGAGCTGCTGCACACTCTTTGGCAGGTGAGTACTGTTGAGCGAGCCACGTATCACGGTCGCAGCACAGCAGGTAGCTAGTTGATCTCCTCCTGCTATCCCGATCTCTCGCGGGGGAAGGGAAGGGAAGGGAAGCCGCGCGCCAACTTTTGGCTGCTTTGCCCGTGTCTTGGTTTCTCCTCGTCTCCTCCTCCTTAGTTTGATTCGTGCGCGCGCAACTCCTCAATGGCGGAGTGGGATGGCATGCTGGCAGTGGTTCTTCCTGTGACACACACCGGAGAGCAGGGGCTGTGTAGTCGTTCCGTCGAACACTTGGCGCGCGACCCCCGAGGCTGCTTCGGAGGGTGTTTGCCTCGATTCCGTGCTTTCTTGTTCACTAAATTGCTACCTGACATGAGTTTCGATCTTAGAAGCAAATCAAGCAATACATGAACTTTTCGCTGATTTTATTTCGGAATCCATCTACTGGGTTCGTCTACTCCAGCGAACTAAACCCTCTGCTTGTTTCTTGCCGTTTTGGCTACAGAGGAAAGGGTGATAGCAATGGCATGCTTTTCTTCAAGCACCACCAAGGTTTCGCTCAAGTTCGGAGCTAAGGCGTTCGCGAGGAATTGCTTGCCTGGCTACTTGCATTCTGTGGTATCTTTTCCTGTTTCTCGGACATTGGATGGTGGTCTTTGTTCTCCCATCAGGGTGGAGAATGAGAATCGCGCCTATGGTTCAAACCTGACTTTTGGGGCTCTCAAGGGCAGACACCTCAACACAACACTCTCTTCGACTAATGGCCACGTCAAGGTTCCTGGTAAGATGTACTTTGGAGCTGTTCTTGGTTATATGGAATTTTATCTGTTGTCTTTGATCAAGCAGAGAGAGGTAACTTCATGATGAAACTGTTTATGCATGATGTTTCCCAAAAAAAAATATTCTTGGATTTAAAATACTGGGCATATATGTTCTTTATCTTTTTGAGGAAAACCTCAAGCTTGATGCACTCCGAGGGAAATGGCTGTGCTAAAACAGTAAAAACAAGGGTTCCCATTTAACTTGTCACACAAGAAAATTCAAGAAATTATTATTATTGCTTGCGTACAGAAAAGGAATTAAATTCATTGTCATTTATGGATTATGCTTCTGGAAATACTTCTCTAGGGCCTAAAGAACTATGGACATGATGGTTTCTTAGGAAAACGTCAAGCTTGATGCACTATGAACTAGGATGCTGTGAAACTATTAAAAATCAGAGTTGCCTTCTAACTGATCAGAGTAATAAACCCAAGAAAAAACAACTCTATTAAATTTGATTTGTTGTTTTCTAACAGAAGAGAGGGTAACTGTATTGGTTATTGGTGGAGGAGGAAGGGAACATGCTCTTTGTTATGCCTTGGAACGTTCTCCGTCTTGTGATGCAGTTTTCTGTGCACCTGGTAATTCTGGCATTGCTCAGTCCGGAGATGCCACATGTATACCAGACCTGGACATAACTAATAGTGAAAATGTCATCTCATTCTGTCGTAATTGGGGTGTCGGATTAGTCGTAGTTGGACCTGAAGCACCTCTTGTTGCTGGTCTTGCAAATGACCTTGTCAAAGCTGGAATTCCTACTTTTGGTCCTTCATCAGAGGCTGCAGCTTTAGAAGGATCAAAAGATTTCATGAAGAAACTATGTGATAAGTACAACATTCCCACAGCAAAGGTACTTTCTTTTAATTTGTGAAGCTACTTAACAGTTATTATGCTTGGTACATAATGTAGGTCGATGCGATATTTGAATATATCTAGAGCTGGCAATATTATTTTCAGCATGAGAATTGTATCTTTGTGATATGCTTTGTTACTAGATACTGGCTCTCAACAAGTCCCAAACTATGTTTTATGTTTTAGCTCAGAGTGCTCATAAACCCCATTTTACTTTTTCACAATTTTCAATTGCTATAAATCTTGCCTGGTAAGGATCAAGGAGCCCCGTAGCTATTTCCAACTGTTTATTTACATAGTAAACTTAATCTGTTGAGGATCTAGGAGCCATGTTAGATATTTACATCTATTAAGCATGTTATTGGTTGAAAGTTGAAAATTGACTACTTGTGTTCTGCATGTGCAGTATCAAACATTCACAAACCCTGCTGATGCTAAACAATATGTAAAGGATCAAGGAGCCCCCATAGTTGTTAAAGCCGATGGATTGGCTGCTGGCAAGGGTGTAGTTGTTGCTATGACTTTAGACGAGGCGTTTGAAGCCATAGACACTATGCTTATTGAAGGCTCTTTTGGTTCTGCTGGATCACTTGTCATCATTGAAGAATTTTTAGAGGGAGAAGAAGCTTCTTTCTTTGCATTAGTAGATGGAGAAACTGCTTTGCCTCTTGAATCGGCCCAGGACCATAAAAGAGTTGGTGATGGTGATATTGGTCCAAATACAGGTGGTATGGGTGCATACTCCCCAGCTCCAATTGTGACAGAAGAGCTGAAGAAAAAAGTAATGGAAAGTATAATCCTCCCTACCGTTAAAGGTATGGCAGCTGAAGGATGTAAATTTGTTGGTGTGTTATATGCTGGGCTTATGATTGAGAAGAAGTCCGGGCTTCCTAAGCTTATTGAATATAATGTACGATTTGGAGATCCAGAATGCCAGGTTTGTGGTCTTCTTTATTAATTATCATTATTGGCTTAACTTAGCATATGTTTGCAAAATATAATACCCAGACCATTGTTTGGTCCTCTATATATCTACAGGATTTATATTACCCAATTTATATCTGCTTATTTGGATATCTCGACGTTACTAATAATATGCTAAACTACCTGCATGGTTATTTGGTCGTTTCATATGGTTCATGCAGAAAAAAAACCAGAATCTCAAGCCAATATTTGAATTTACATTTGGGAAACAACATGCACAAAGTTTTATCTGATCTTCAAGTAACATTTTTGCAGAATGCTAGTAGTTCTGGCCTTCTGGGTGGTAAAAGTCTTTTGGAAATATTAATGACATATTCATTGCAGTATCAAAACTCCATTTGTTAATCTCTTTAAAGAAATAAATATGAAAGGCCAACTATCTTTGTATGAACTCATTAAGTTTTATAGTGTCATGTTCACAAACTAAACTTTTGGTCAATTCATCTCTACTAACTTATCTTGTTTGGCTCAGGTTCTGATGATGAGGTTAGAGTCCGACTTGGCACAGGTTCTGCTTGCTGCTTGTCGGGGAGAACTAGACAAGGTTTCGCTAACCTGGTCGCCTGAGTTGGCAACAGTTGTTGTGATGGCAAGTGAAGGCTATCCTGGGCCTTACAAGAAGGGGACCGTAATAAAAAATATTGATGAAGCCGAGCAGGTTTCTCCTGCAGTAAAGATATTTCATGCAGGAACAGCCTTTGATATAGATGGAAACTTTGTAGCAGCTGGAGGCCGTGTGCTTGGTGTTACTGCAAAGGGCAAGGACATTGAGGAAGCAAGGGCTAATGCGTATGATGCGCTTGACGTTGTTGACTGGCCAGAAGGATTCTACAGGCATGACATTGGTTGGAGGGCGCTCAAAAATCGGCATTTGGCTGCACACTGATGACAAGAGTCCCCTGAATCTCTATAATTATGTTGGGTTTGAAACATAAGAAGAATTTGCTACTATAGATGCTGTTAGCCTTGTGGGTGCATGAAGATTGAGTATGGAAGTATAACTTGCGTGGAGCAGTTCCTTGACCGGGGAACAGCTGATATTTGAAGACTAGTTTTTTTTAACTTTATACTTATATGAGTACCACTTCTGGTATTCGTTATTAGTAAGGAGCAAATCCTTATATGCAGCATTCTCATGTGTATTTAGTTCTACAGTCTATTTGAGTCAAACATAAAAATATTTTATTGGCACCCACTGATTATCATAATAAAAGTATAATTAACCCTTACTATTTGCATGCGAGCTGATTATTAAACAAGTGCCTTTTGGTTCTTTGGGTGTGCTGCATTTAACTCCATGGAGCATGTATGCCGGTGCTTTACCTTTTGGATAACTCAAAACAGAGGGCTCAACCGCTCGGTTGGATTAGTTGCATTCAGCAGTATAAAAGTGATCCATTTTTTTTGAATATAAAAGAGATACTTTATTAACTAGACAAAAACGTTCATACAATCGACGTTAAGCAGGTCCTAGTCAACGCAAGTGCTTGTCCTAGCCAAGTCACAGAATATTTACTACGTCTAGCTAAACTAGCTAAAGCATTTACATCTTGATTACAATCTCTCTTCGCTTGGGATATCTTCCACTCAACAGCTGAGCGAGTCCTTTTGCATCTGCTGCAACAAAGCCAATCTCTGATTGATCCATGGATGGATTGCACATTGTTGAGACGATCCGTGCGCAATCGGCCTCGATGATAATCGGTGGTAGACCCACTGAATGGCCAAAGCAGGTTAGCGCTTCCGCTTTCGATGCACTTCCACATCGCTCTAGGAATGTCCAGACTGAGAATACAACAGTCCCTCGCAATTGCTCCAACCCCTCGCAGTAGCTGTCTAGGAGTAACAGTAGCCAATCTTTACCTGTGTACTGGAACTGTTCATTATCTGGCGATAGCCGGTGCGGGCCGATGGCTTGTCGTAGGTCCCTCGCTCGCGGACATTGGATTACCGCATGATGACTAGACTCGCTGATGATGCGTGTGAAGCCATAGACACCATGTTGATTGAAGGCTCTTTTGGTTCTGCTAGATCACATGTCATCATTGAAGAGTTTTTAGAGGGAGAAGAAGCTTCTTTCTTTGCATTAGTAGATGGAGAAACTACTTTGCCTCTTGAATCAGCCCAGGACCATAAAAGAGTTGGTGGTAATGTTGGTCCAAATACAGGTGGTATGGGTGCAGTTCCCAGCTCCAATAGTGACAGAAGAACAGAAGAAAAAAGTAATGGAAAGCATAGTTCTCCCTACTGTTAAAGGTATGGCAGCTGAAGGATGTAAATTTGTTGGGCTTATTATTGAGAAGAAGTCTGGGCATCCTAAGCTTATTGAATATAATGTACGATTTGGAGATCCAGAATGCCAGGTTTGTGGTCTTCTTTATTAATTATCATTATTGGCTTAACTTAGCATATGTTTACAGGATATAATACCGAGACCATTATTTGGTCCTCTATATATCTACAAGATTTATATGTACCCAATTTATATATGCTTATTTGGATATCTTGACGTTAGTAATAATATGCTAAACTACCTGCATGGTTATTTGGTCGTTTCATATGGTTCATGCAGAAAAAAAATCAGAATCTCAAGTCAATATTTGAATTTACATTTGGGAAACAACATGCACAAAGTTTTATCTGATCTTCAAGTAACATTTTGCAGAATGCTAGTAGTTCTGGCCTTGTGGGTGGTAAAAGTCTTTTGGAAATACTAATGACATATAAATTGCAGTATCAAAACTCCATTTGTTAGTCTCTTTAAAGAAATAAATATGAAAGGTCAACTACCTTTTTATGAACTCATTAAGTTTTATAGTTGTCATATTCACAAACTAAACTTTTGGTCAATTCATCTCTACTAATTCATCTTGTTTGGCTCAGGTTTTGACGATGAGGTTAGAGTCCGACTTGGCACAGGTTCTGCTTGCTGCTTGTCAGGGAGAACTAGGCAAGGTTTCGCTAACCTGGTCGCCTGAGTTGGCAACAGCGGTTGTGATGGCAAGTGAAGGCTTTCCTAGGCCTTACAAGAAGGGGACTGTAATAAAAAATATTGATGAAGCCGAGCTGGTTCTCTTGCAGTAAAGATATTCCATGCAGGGACAGTCTTTGATATAGATGGAAACTTTGTAGCAGCTGGAGGTTGTGTGCTCGGTGTTACTGCAAAGGGAAAGGACATTGAGGATGCAAGTGCTAAAGCGTATGATGCGCTTGACGTTGTTGACTGGCCAGAAGGATTCTACAGGCATGACATTGGTTGGAGGGCACTCAAACATCAGCATTTGGCTACACACCGATGACAAGAGTCCCCTGAATCTCTGTAATTATGTTGGGTTTGCGATGGTAAGGCAAACGTAAGAAGAATTTGCCGCAATAGATGCTGTTAGCCTTGACCGGGGTGCATGAAAATTGAGTATGGAAGTATTACTTGCGTGGAGCTCTAGCAAGTAATAGGGGGCATGAGCCCCCATAGCCCCCACATCCACCCCTGGTTACCATCTTATAGTGCATGGATGGAGAGGTTCGATCCAAGCATATCATCCGATGGTGGGTACCAGCACTCCATACTCCCATCCAATATTAGAGGAATTTCTCTTGAGGCTATTCTTATTGTTATTGGAAGAAGTTGATGCAGCTGACAGTATTTTCAGTGATTGTACATTTTCTTCTTATTTAATGTCCCCTCCTATTTCCTCAAAAAAGAATAAATTGTATTCAAAGCATCACCATACATGTAACTAGAGGAGCATTTATGATGCCGCTACTTTCTATTTTAAAGGTATATGAGGTTCCACCAGTGACCTAGAACAAGGGAAATATTGTATGTTATCTTCTTGCTAAGCTTGGGCTAAATAATAATACAACACTTTTTTTCTCTATACATTGGGGACGGTTTAACCGGCAAGGATGTTTTCAAGGTAACTCTTCTAAATAACATCCACCATGACATGATTTTTTGACGTAATTTGCTAATATCACTTATTTCAGGCTATTTGTGACAAAAACAAAGCTATTGGAATTCTTGTCTCCAAAACCAGTAGGGACACTAGCACGTTTTACTCATTAAAAGAACGACCAAAGGTAAATTTCAAATCCTCATCTACCTATTTATAACCCTATGTAGCCTGAACACTCACAATTGCAATTTATTAGGTGATGGTGTTTTTGAAACTGCTCGTGAAATGGAAACTAGAAAATATAAAATAAGTAAGGTATTCATCTTAAACATTTTTGAGTTTGTCGCTCCAAATTTACTCATTATTACTAGCCTTCTAGTTTAGCTTCACTAGGTCCATTTACAACATTTCCTATCAAGTATTAGGGGGCATAAGCCCCCTATATCCTCCACGCCGGATCCACCTGTGGTTACCACTGTTGATGGTCACTAACACCCTATTTTAGACCATCAACTATGCCTAAATTTGTGATGTAAATACATAAAATCAATCAAAAAACAACATTTTATGTTTATATTTTACTTGGTTCCACTTGTACTTGGAGAATTGTGCTTGCAGGGTAAAACATGGCAAGATTAAGCAAAAGGAGGCCTTCTGAAAGCAATCCAAGTGGCTAGGAGGACCAAGGGCCACCAAGTGGCGTCACCTGACGCCACATGGAGTCGGCCGACGGCCAACCTGACCCTTCCATGTTACTGATCTGAGGGAGAGCTAGGTGGCACCCCCAGGAGTGCCCATCCACCGTTGGTTTGAGTCGGTTTGATCCAAAGGTGGAGGTGGAGCTCCCTTGGATTCTTGGGTCCACTGTCATCCACTTAAAGGTCTCCACCGACTTACTTACCGCCTTCTCGACCAATGAAACCCACGTGCCACTCCTACAACCGCCTTGGGAAGCCAACCAAGGCCCTACGATCAAGAAATGGTGAAATCTAACATCGCCCGACGCTGTCCACGGTCGCCCGATGGTCCAAGTGCACCAAACCGCCTCGTACATGCAAACTATCATAGTTTGTAGCACATCCATGCGTTGGTTGTGGCGGTTAATTCTACTACTTACAAGTAGAAGATAGGGAGAGAGTGAGGAGAAGCTTGGAGAAGGGCCGGGGTTGTCGGCATCCTCTCCCCTTGTACTTCGATGGATGAAGCTCTTCTTCAAGTGAAGTCTGACATCTTTTGTGGTAACTCTATTTTTTGCATTACTTAAGTATTATTTATATTATTGTGTTTATTGGTTTCACTGCTTGATTAGAGTGCTCTAGTCTCCCTTTTGTTTGCCATTTTATATCGCTATATACTATAATACTATTTGGCACATGATATACCGCTCGTTTACACATATTAATAGGTGTGAATAAATGTACTGTACAAATTTATAGGCTGAGCATACTATACATACAACTAACTTCTTATCAAGATACGCAAAAAAGTTACTTTTTCTAAAAAGCCAATCCATGCATTTTCATGTCGCTTGTGTTATTGTGTACAGTATAATATAAGCATCCTACGAAATCCCATGTGGGCTCCACTCTGCCAATAATCACACCCCAACATTAATCAAAATCAAAACAAAACAAAACAAAAAGGGAGTGTACTCGTATGCAAAGCGAACTCGTAGACCAGACCACAGACCAGGGACCAGAATGCAAAATCCACCCCTCGACCGGCGGCGCCTCGGCTGCATCTGTGTGCAGTACAAATGCGGCGCGCCACCGCGGCGAACGCAGCCAGCCAGCCAGCCGCCACACACGGATTCCCTTCCGCTCCTCTTCTTCCCCCTTCTCCAACCTCCGCTACGGCGAGCTGCACACTCTTAGGCTGGTGAGTACTGTTGGCTGCTTTGCCCGTGCTTGGTTTCTCCTCGTCTCCTTCTCCTTAGTTCGATTCGTGCGCGCGCAACCCCTCAATGCCGGAGTGGGATGGGTGGGCGTGCTGGTAGTAGTTCTTGCCGGCACACAGACACACCGGGCGGCCCAGTCAGGGGATACCAATTAGCAGCGGCTGTGTAGTCGTTTCGTCGAACAATTGGCGCTCGCCCGCCCGCCCCTGGGTGCTGCTGCTTCGGAGGTGTTGCCGTGCCTGGATTCCGTGCAGCGTGCACTGATTCCTTTCCGTCCTTTCTCGTTCGCGAAAATACTGCCTGGCATGAGCTTCGTTTCGATCTTAGAAGCAATATGAACTTCCGCTGAGTTTTGTTTCGGAATCCATCTACTGGGTTCGTGTTTC
This sequence comes from Saccharum spontaneum, assembly GCA_022457205.1. Lineage (NCBI taxonomy): Eukaryota > Viridiplantae > Streptophyta > Magnoliopsida > Poales > Poaceae > Saccharum > Saccharum spontaneum. The sequence continues at coordinate 13,918,595 of CM039610.1, forward strand.
TGCCTACCCCAGTGAACTAAAAAACCCTCTGCTTGTTTCTTGCCGTTTTGGCTACAGAGGAAAGGGTGATGATGGCATGCTTTTCTTCAAGCACCAAGGTTTCTCTCAAGTTTGGAGCTAAGGCGTTCGCGAAGAATTACTTGCCTGGCTACTTGGATTCTGTGGTTTCTTTTCCTGTTTCTCGGACATTGGATGGTGGTCTCTGTTCTCCCATCAGGGTGCAGAATCGCGCCTATGGCTCAAACCTGGTTGTTGGGGCCCTCAAGGGCAGACACCTCAACACAACACTCTCTTCGACTAATGGCCACGTCAAGGTTCCTGGTAAGATGTACTTTGGAGCTGTTCTTGGTTATATGGAATTTTATCTGTTGTCTCTGGTGTCACACCCATTTTTAAGGAACAAATGGAGTGCATACTCTTATGTGCGCCCAGAGATCAATCACACATAAGTTGACAAATATAAATAGTATCATCACAAATGTTTATTACATAACGAATAGAATTACAGAGTCTTCACATAAATAAGCGGAAACATAATATAAATATAGTGGTAGCTAGCTCCATAGCACAGGCACGTCAACTGGTTGACCACAAGTCTAGTAATCTTCAGGAAAGTAGTAGTAGAAGTCACTATTTGCACTTTCGGGATTCCATCCTGTGGTGGGGAATGCAAGGGTGAGCACAAAAGTACTCAACAAGTGTAACATGGGGTTCATGTAGCTCAATTAGGCTAGACACTGGTTCAACTGCATGTAGCTTTTAGTTGTTCATATTTTAGGCATTTGAGTAGCTTCGAATAGGTAATATTCCCGAAATAAACATATGATCATGTAAAGAGAATAATGAATAGCAAAAACAAGTAAATTAATAGTGATCTCTATTCCGTAAGGGTCCAAGGCCGCTCGTGTCCGTGAGCACGGCTGATATACCAGTTTTACACTCTGCAGAGGTTGTACACTTTCACTGTGAGTCGTGATCCCCAAAAGCCCGAGGTCATGACTCCCCATTGGACAATCAAGATTCACTATGAAGTCTTTCCAAGGTTCGTCTAACAAGTTAGGGCCGCTAGGTTTCTGTAGCCTGCGAATGTAGAGCCCCCCTTCCATATGGCACAATGACACGCAGCCTATACTCATAGGGACAGGAGCCGCACTACACCCAACCCGGAACACACCCCTCTTGCGCCATAAAGGTAACCACTAACAAGCTAGAAAAGGTCCTCTTATATGACTAAAGCCAGAGCCATGTAGCCCTCACAGCTGTACTGTAAGTCCCGGATGTTCGCTTACAGATAAGTCCTTACGGAGAGGAATCTAGAGATAACTCTAGCCCTCTTGTTCCCTGTTGCTAAAAAGCATCTTTTAGAGTTATTGCATATATCATTAGTCAAATTACAAGATCATTGTTTATGTAAGCACTAGCCACTACCCAATGCCAATAACCCCAGGATTCAAGGGACAGGATCAATACTAAGGCATCCTTAACAAAGAGACACATGCAGCATGAATTAAGTAAATTAAAGTGAATAGGTAACAAGGATGATCCCATGCTATACTTGCCTTGATCTAGCTGATCCTGATGATCCGACTCGTAAAAGTACTCTTGATCACCAACGAACTGATCACCGTCTATTCTCGTTTAACATGTCAACAACAATCATCCAGGGGCAATCATGCAAAGCAAACAAAGCTACAATTAGAACAGTACACCAACAGTAGCAAAATAAGATGAAAAGTTTTTAAAACAAATCTACATCGCTCTAGGATCACACAGACGCGAAATTCACGCAAATCGGAGCTAAAACGGAAAAGTTATGATTTAAATAAGATTTACTTTATTAAAGTAATAGATTAAATCTAACCTCAAATTTTAAAAGTGTAAAATCTACTGTACAGCAGTACTAATAGATAGAATATGAAATTATGAACCTAACGCAACTTGAACGGATCAAATCGGAGTTAAAACGGAGATTTTATGACCTATTTATACCTAGTGGCAATTCTGTAAATAACTGAAAGCGTATTTTCAATTAAAACGACGAAGATTACGCTTTCTAATTAGCAAAGCGTAAACCGGCAAAGGCGCTATGGACCGCGGGTTAAGACCTTAGAAAACCTAGGGTCTCTTTAGCAAAAGTGGCAATCGAAAGGGTATCTTGAGATGTAGGCAGTCGGATTAGATCTAACGGCCAGGATCTGACCGGGGAAGAGAGAGAGGGGGAATCCGGCCGGCACTGTAGCCCGGCGCGGTGGAGACATGGCCGGCGGCGAGATTTTCGCCGGCGCTCGCGGTTTTCGGTGCTCCGGCCACCAATCAAGACGAGACAAACACGAAAAGGAAGAGGAGATCAATGCGGACTCACCAAGGCAGCTTTTGGCACCGGAAATCGATCAAAGATGGCGCACAGCTCCTCCTAGCGGGCGGCTCCCAAGCTCGGCGGTGGCGGCTCGGTAGCAAGAGATGGAGGCGAAGCTAGGGATCTAGATTGGGATGGAGGGAGGCGGTGGAGGCGGGGCTGCTATTTATGGGCGGCTTGAAGGCGTGCGGCCGAAGAAAAAGGGGAGGAGGCGGGGCGGTAACGGACTCGGTCGTTCGACCGGTGTCTGGCTCGAGCACGACGCGAGGAAGGAGAAGACCCTAATGCGTGGGCCCGGCGTGTCAGCCAAAGAGGAGAGGGGGAAGGCGCGGCAGCGTTCGGCTCGCGGGCCTGGACGAGCTGGGCTCGGCCCAATACGCGGCGCGGGGGAGAAACAACGACTGGGCCGCGGGTGAGGAGGCCGAGCGGCCCAAGAAGAAGAGAGGGGGAGGCCGGGCCTTCGGGCCGAATTCAGGGAAAAAATAAATTCCTATCTCCTTTTCTTTTTCTAATATTTCAAATACATTTTCAAATGATTTTTGAAATCATTTTCTTCTTGAAATAAAAACCAATCACACAAATAAAAATATGCATCGGCATGTATGCACAAACACTTATTTAATCCCTATATTTGATTTTATTTTAAACAAAACATCATTTGACTAGGTTAAAATGCTCACAAAATTGCGTAAGTAATTCAAATTCCCTATTTAAAAATATTCAAAATTTTAGGGTGTTACATCTGGTCAAGTAGAGAGGTAACTTTATTAAACTGTTTACGCATGATGCTTCCCAAAAAAATTTCTTGGATTTAAAATACTGGGCATATATGTTCTTTATCTTTTTGAGTTAAACCTCAAGCTTGATGCACTCTGAGGGAAATGGCTGTGCTAAAACAGTAAAAACAAGGGTTCCCTTTTAACTTGTCACACAAGAATGTTGGATTGATCTCAGGCCCAGCCCAACAGCTAGGGCCTCATTTCCCCTGGATCGCGCCCTAATCGGGGGCGCCCAACCGATCCATGGTTGGTGGGCCCCCGACGCGCTGCGCTATAAAAAGAAAGGAGTGGGGGCCGCAGGCACTTGATCCAAGGTTTGCCGTGCCCTAAACCTACTCCACAAACCCTAGGCCTCCAATCGGCATCGCGCAGTGGCGTCGGGAAGCACCACCGCGCCGCCTCCCTTCTACTCCCGCACCGCCGTCGTCGGTCAGTGTCGGTGGAGGCCCGAAGGACGACGTGATCTACTCCACCACGACATCAACACCATGGACGCCTCTAGATCCGCTCCCTCCAATGACGGTTTAATCCCTAAACTTCTAGATCTACTTCACAGTCTTCCTTTTGTACCCCGAATCCCCGTTCGTGCTACTAGTAGTAGATCCTAGCCAAGTTCTTCAATGGTATCGGCTGATCTAGTAGTAGATCGGGGCTTGGGGACTGCCCAGCGAGCATAGCAAGTAGAAGAAGAGGTTTTTTCCAAATCCTAAACCTAACTCAGTCGAAATCAAGAACACCCTAACCCTAGCTCCTAGATCCAAACGCGGAACAGGGGTTATCCTAACCCTAAACGCACAGAAAAATAAGCAAGATCAAAGAAACACCTTACCTGGGGGCTCGTCCATCACGGCCTCGCCACCTTGTCCGACGGGGTGGACAAAACCAGGGAGGACGCGCAGGGCACCGTCGCGAACCCCATCGACGGCGGCGCGCTCACCCACCAAGGGGAACGCGCACTCCGGCGATAGGGCACGCGGCCGAGCCAATCCCTCCGGTCGTTTGGCGCAAAGGTCACCGCCGGGTCTCTGCCGTACAGCGCGGTAGAGAGAGAAAGGCGCCAGCGGCACCTCCTCACCGGCATTTGGCCACTTCGGCTGTGGCGGCTGCAGGCGCTGTGCGCCGTTGAAGGGAGACAAGGCAAGGAGCAGAGTGAGCTAGGGTTTGGGTCAACGAGCGGCGCCGGTGGGTTTTCTACCTCCGATTCGGGCGCTGCACCGTTGGATCGCACAGTACAAGATCCAACGGCGCGAGGCTGCTGGACCGAGATCCAGCCCAGGCGGAAGGGCGCCCTGGGCCGCTTTGCGCGAGCTGGCCCAGGTTGCGGCCTGCTCAGCACCTGTGCCATTGCGAGTTTTCAAGTGGGCCTTTTTCGCCTTAAATGGGCCGTGCGCCATCAGAAAGAAAAAGAAAAAAATGTGTGCTGCTGGGCCAGCGCCCGAGCCAGCGCCAGCGCCCGGGCTGGGCCGCAAGTGGCCATGGGCTGATTCGTTGGCCGCGGCCCGTTAAGCACAGTGAAAATTTTTCAATTTCTTTTTTATTTTTTCAGAAGCATTTAAACAATCGTTTTGCCCAGTTATTAAACTCTATTTAATTGCACAAACGTGTTTATTATTTAGAGTGCAAAGTCAGCAAGTTATGCTTCTGAGAAATAGCAAGTTTTCCGCTGCGCGAGCTCTAATATTTTATGCATTTATTCTATTCTGCCCAACGGTGATTAGAATTTATGTACAGAGTTATTGTTTGTATATCTTGATTTTGACCAACATTAAATTAAGATATGCAATTATTTTTTTTCCTAGATTTAATGTTGATGTCCTCACTATTTTATTATGTTTAATTTCAGACCAAGCGCTCAATGCGATGCACTTTATTAGTGCAATCCCAAAGTTGACAGGACAGAACTATGTTCTGTGGCGCGAAGAACTTGATGCAGCTCTAGCACTTGCTGAGATAGATTTGGCTCTTCAGGAGCCAAAGCCCACTGAGCCAGAGGAGCCCGAAAGGGCCCAAAATGAGACCGATGAAGCTTTTGCTGATCGGAAGCGAGACTATGCTCCTGTTAGAGCAAAGTATGATCTTGAGAAGTACAAGTGGGAAAAATCAAACCGCAAGTGCAAGATTGTCATCAAGAAAACCATCACAGAGGGCTTAAGAGGTGCCATCCCAGAATGTGACACAGCAAAAGAATACCTTGAGAAAGTAAAGAATCAGTTCACTGGTTCCACCAAAGCTCATGCTTCCACCCTGATCCAAAAACTCACTAACATGAAGTTCATAGGGGGGAGTGTGAGAGAGCACATTCTGAGCATGAGCACCATGGCAGCTAAGTTAGACAAGTTAAAGATGCCCCTAGCAGATGGTTTCATTATTCACCTAGCTCTAAACTCCCTTCCCAAAGAGTATGAGACATTTGTTGTTGTTAACTACAACACACAGCCAGAAGACTGAGATTTAGAGAAGGTGATTGCTATGTGTGTTCAAGAAGAAGAAAGGCTAAAGAATGCAAATGGTGGTTCTGTGAACTTTGTCAAAGGAAAGAACAAGAAGCCATTCTACAACAAGAAAGCTCCAGATGTCTCCACCTCTCATAATAAGGGAGGAAGCTCTTCACACCCTAAAGCACAAACAAAACAAGACAACCAGCAGAAGCAGGAGGACTCCGATCGCTACAGATGGTGCAATGAGACAGGGCATTGGAAGCACGACTGCTCCAAGTTTATGAGACACTGCCTAGTAAAGGGTGAGGACATTATAACTTTTGTTGATGAATCCTTATATCTAAGCTATGCTAGATCCACATGGTGGATTGACTCAGGTGCAACTGTTCATGTTGCAAACTCTTTGCAGGGATTCAATGGAGGGAGAACCCTTCAAAGAGGAGAAAGACAGATTAAGGTGGCCACTGGTGTTGAAGCTGAAGTTCAAGCCATAGGAAATCTATCTCTAAATTTAGCTAGTGGTTTCACACTTGAGTTGCATGATGTTCTTTATGTTCCCTCTTTAGCCAGAAATTTGATTTCAGTTTCATGTTTGACAGACTATGGTTTTGATTGTCATTTCAGCAAGAACAACTGTAAGCTACAGTTAAATAATCAGTGTGTGGGTCTTGCCTTCCGACAAGACAAACTTTATTTATTATCTATGTCTGAGAATGTGAATGCTGAATGTAATAATGCTAAGAATGCAATACCCGCAGATGCTAGCAAGAAAAGGAAAAGAATTGTTTCCTCATCGAAATTATGGCACTGTCGTTTAGGCCATATTTCGAGGGGGAGAATAGAACGCTTAGTTAAAGAATCAATACTCCCACCACTATAACTCTCAGAGTTAGAACAATGTGTTGATTGCATTAAAGGCAAGTTAGTAAAGAACATAAAGAAAGGCGCTAAGCGAAGCACGGGAGTACTAGAATTGATCCACACAGACATCTGTGGACCTTTTCCAGTGACATCTGTGGATTGTTTTGATTCCTTCATCACATTCACAGACGACTACTCTCGTTTTGGGTATATATATCCAATCAAAGAACGTTCAGAAGCTTTAGACAAGTTTAAGATATTCAAGGCTGAGGTTGAAAATTAACTAGATAGGAAAATCAAAGTAGTAAGATCTGACCGTGGGGGGGAGTACTACGGTCGACATACCCCTTATGGATAAGTTCCTGGATCTTTTGCAAGGTTCTTACAGGAAAATGGCATAGTAGCCCAGTATTCAATGCCGGGCGACCCACAGCAAAATGGAGTAGCAGAAAGGCGTAACGGTACTCTAATGGATATGGTGCGCAGCATGATGAGTTATTCGACTCTGCCACTGAGTTTGTGGATGGAGGCCTTAAAAACCGCCATTCATATTCTCAACAGAGTTCCAAGCAAGTCAGTACTTAAAACACCGTATGAGTTGTGGACCGGCAGGAAACCCTCAGTCAACCATCTGCGTGTCTAGGGAAGCCCTGCTGAAGCAAAAGTATTTAACCCAAACATAGGAAAGCTAGACCCCAAAACAGTAAGTTGCCATTTTATTAGCTATCCAGAAAAGTCGAAAGGTTATCGTTTTTACTGCCTTGGTAGACATACAAAGTTTGTGGAAACAAGACACGCTAGTTTTCTAGAAGATCAGATGATCAGGGGGAGCAAGACAGCGCGAGAAATCACCCTTGAAGAGAAGCGTGTGTTCGTGCCCATCCCTATGGTGCAGGAACCCTACTTCACGTTGCCTGTTGTTGTTGGACCTACGCAAGTGGTGACAACACCTGCTGTAATTTCGCCTACGGCTAGTTCGGAACCTGTCTTTCAGGAACCAAATGAACCCATAGTCGATGAACAGCAGCCCCAACAAGATCAGCCTCAAGAACAAGAAATGCCAGTAGCAAAACCTTCTGGCAGACCTCAAAGAGTGAGAAAGTCTCCTATTCTAGATGACTACATAGTCTATGAATGCAAAGAAGTTTAGATGGAGGATGAACCCACCTCATTTGAAGAAGCCATGAGGAGCACTGAAGCATCTAAGTGGCAAGAAGCCATGAAAGATGAATTAAAGTCGATGAGTACCAATAAAGTTTGGGACCTAGAGGAAATTCCTGAAGGAGCCAAAACAGTAGCCTGCAAATGGGTCTACAAAGTGAAACGTGACTCCAAAGGGAACATAGAAAGGTATAAAGCAAGACTGGTAGCAAAAGGTTTTACTCAGCGAGAAGGGATAGATTACAATGAAACATTCTCTCCCGTCTCGAGCAAGGACTCTTTTAGAATCATAATGGCCCTAGTGGCACATTTTGATCTAGAATTACATCAGATGGATGTGAAGACAGCGTTTCTCAATGGGGATCTAGAAGAAAGAGTGTACATGGCACAACCGAAAGGTTTTGCTGTGACAGGCAAAGAAAGAATGGGCTATCGCCTGAAGAAATCCATTTATGGATTAAAGCAAGTATCTAGACAGTGGTATTTGAAGTTTGATAAGACAATCAGGAAGTTTGGGTTTAAAGAGAATGTTGAGGACAATTGCGTGTATGCAAAGTTTAAGAATGGGAAATATATTTTCCTAGTACTGTATGTAGATGACATTCTACTAGCAAGTAGTGATGTCACTCTGCTGCAGGAAACCAAAAGATTTTTGTCCTCAAATTTTGATATGAAAGATTTAGGTGAAGCTTCTTTTGTCTTGGGCATAAAGATTCACTGAGATAGAAACCGAGGGGTATTGGGATTGTCCCAAGAGGCATATATAGAGAAAATATTAAAGAAATTCAATATGCATAAGTGTAGACCATCACCTGCTCCTATTGTAAAAGGTGACAAGTATGGGAAACATCAATGTCCCAAGAGCAAGTTCGAGCGCGATCGCATGCAAGCCGTTCCATACGCTTCAGCTGTCGGAAGCTTACAGTATGCTCAAGTGTGCACACGCCCAGATCTGGCTTTTGTGACTGGGCTGCTTGGCAGATATCAAAGTAATCCAGGTATGGAACACTGGAATTTAGTAAAGAAGGTCTTAAGATACTTGCAAGGCACGAAAGGGCTCATGCTAACCTACAGAAGATCTGATGACCTATAAATAGTAGGATATTCAGATTTTGATTACGCGGGAGATGATAGAAAGTCCACCTCAGGGTATATATTCACTCTCGCGCAAGGAGCCATATCATGGAAAAGCTCAAAACAAACAATAGTCACTGCATCGTCCACAATGTATGCTGAGTTTATTGCTTGTTATGAGGCGTCAGGACAGGTGAATTGGCTTAAGAAATTTATACCCAGTTTAAAGGTGGTCGACAGCATCGATAAACCACTAAAGTTGTATTGTGATAACGAGCCAGCAGTGTTGTATGCTCACAACAATAAGTCAAGCAATGCCGCCAAGCACATTGACATAAAATATTATATTGTGAAGGATAAAATCCGGGATCACGTCATAAGTCTTGAACATATAAGCACGGAAAAGATGTTAGCGGATCCGCTTACGAAAGGCTTACCGCCCAATGTGTTCAGAGAACACGTAGCCGGCATGGGTTTAAAGGAAAGCCTGTGATTTCTAGATAGTAAAAGGGTCCAAGGCGAGAATTCACCTCTGAACAGAAAAGTGTCTGTGGCTGTCTAATCTAATGGTAATAACTGTTATGATGAAACATGCTCAATACACTGATTTGTGATGGGGTGGGTTAACAAAGCGAGAAAGCAGAGATGAGATCAAGGGGGAGAATGTTGGATTGATCTCAGGCCCAGCCCAACGGCTAGGGCCTCATTCCCCCTGGATCGCGCCCTGATCGGGGCGCCCAACCGATCCATGGTTGGTGGGCCCCCGACGCGCTGCGCTATAAAAAGAAAGGAGTGGGGGCCGCAGGCACTTGATCTAAGGTTCGCCGTGCCCTAAACCTACTCCACAAACCCTAGGCCTCCGATCGGCATCGCGCAGTGGCGTCGGGAAGCACCACCGCGCCGCCTCCCTTCTACTCCCGCACCACCGTCGTCGGTCAATGTCGGTGGAGGCCCGAAGGACGACGTGATCTACTCCACCGCGACATCAACACCATGGACGCCTCCGGATCCGCTCCCTCCAATGACGGTTTAATCCCTAAACTTCTATATCTACTTCACAGTCTTCCTTTTGTACCCCGAATCCCCGTTCGTGCTACTAGTAGTAGATCCTAGCCAAGTTCTTCAAAGAAAATTCAAGAAATTATTATCTATTGCTTGCGTACAGAAAAGGAATTAAATTCATTATCATTTATGGATTATGCTTCTGGAAATACTTCTCTAGGGCCTAAAGAACTATGGACATGACGGTTTCTTAGGAAAACGTCAAGCTTGATGCACTATGAACTAGGATGCTGTGAAACTATTAAAAATCAGAGTTGCCTTCTAACTGATCAGAGTAATAAACCCAAGAAAAACAACTCTATTAAATTTGATTTGTTGTTTTCTAACAGAAGAGAGGGTAACTGTATTGGTTATTGGTGGAGGAGGAAGGGAACATGCTCTTTATTATGCCTTGGAACGCTCTCCGTCTTGTGATGCAGTTTTCTGTGCACCTGGTAATTCTGGCATTGCTCAGTCCGGAGATGCCACATGTATACCGGACCTGGACATAACTAATAGCGAAAATGTCATCTCATTCTGTCGTAATTGGGGTGTCGGATTAGTCGTAGTTGGACCTGAGGCACCTCTTGTTGCTGGTCTTGCAAATGACCTTGTCAAAGCTGGAATTCCTACTTTTGGTCCTTCATCAGAGGCTGCAGCTTTAGAAGGATCAAAAGATTTCATGAAGAAACTATGTGATAAGTACAACATTCCCACAGCAAAGGTACTTTCTTTTAATTTGTGAAGCTACTTAACAGTTATTATGCTTGGTACATAATGTAGGTTGATGCACTATTTGAATATATCTAGAGCTGGCAATATTATTTTCAGCATGAGAATTGTATCTTTGTGATATGCTTTGTTACTGGATACTGGTTCTCAACAAGTCCCAAACTATGTTTTATATTTTAGCTCAGAGTGCTCATAAACCCCATTTTACTTTTTTACAATTTTCAATTGCTGTAAATCTTGCCTGTTAAGGATCAAGGAGCCCCGTAGCTAGCGTTGAAAACGGACGGAAAAATTCCCGTTCCAACCCGTTCCGTTTTCCACTTTTGTCCGTTTGTTTCCGTATTTGCGGGGTCCCGTTTCTGTATTTACGGAAATGGGAGAGGGGATTTTCCGTCTGTTTCCGCGGGATCCCGTTTTCACCCGAAATTGACCCGTATTTATTCCGTTTTTCATCCCGTTTTAAATCTATATGAGATGTGTAGAAATTAATATGTTCATAAACCTATTAATCACCAATTATGCATGTTAATACATGGCATGCTAGTGAATACTAGACCAATAACTTCGTATGTGTATATTAATTTGTGACTTTGCTCATGTATATTCATGAATATTTAATCATATTATTCTAACTTAATTTTTCGGCTCTCCATCCGTATTTGTTCGTTTCCGTGCATCCGCATATCCCGATTCCGTTTCCGAACCCGCATTTTCCAAACACGATCCCGTTTCCGCCAAAAAATATAGAAACAGAAGTAGAAATAGGGTTTTTCTATCTGTTTTCATCCGTTTTCATCGCTACCCGTAGCTATTTCCAACTTTTTATTTACATAGTAAACTTAAATCTTTTGAGGATCTAGGAGCCATGTTAGATATTGATATTTATGTCTATTAAGCATGTTATTGGTTGAAAGTTGAAAATTGACTACTTGTGTTCTGCATGTGCAGTATCAAACATTCACAAACCCTGCTGATGCTAAACAATATGTAAAGGATCAAGGAGCCCCAATAGTTGTTAAAGCCGATGGATTGGCTTCTGGGAAGGGTGTAGTTGTTGCTATGACTTTAGATGAGGCGTTTGAAGCCATAGACACTATGCTTATTGAAGGCTCTTTGGTTCTGCTGGATCACGTGTCATCATTGAAGAATTTTTAGAGGGAGAAGAAACTTCTTTCTTTGCATTAGTAGATGGAGAAACTGCTTTGCCTCTTGAATCGGCCTAGGACCATAAAAGAGTTGGTGATGGTGATGTTGGTCCAAATACAGGTGGTATGGGTGCATACTCCCCAGCTCCAATTGTGATAGAACTACAGAAGAACTGAAGAAAAAAGCAATGGAAAGTATAATCCTCCCTACCATTAAAGGTATGGCAGCTGAAGGATGTAAATTTGTTGGTGCGTTATATGCTGGGCTTACGATTGAGAAGAAGTCTGGGCTTCCTAAGCTTATTGAATATAATGTACGATTTGGAGATCCAGAATGCTAGGTTTGTGGTCTTCTTTATTAATTATCATTATTGGCTTAACTTAGCATATGTTTACAAAATATAATACCCAGACCATTATTTGGTCCTTTAGATATCTACAGGATTTATGTTACCCAATTTATATCAACTTATTTGGATATCTTGACATTAGTAATAATATGCTAAACTACCTGCATGGTTATTTGGTCGTTTCATATGGTTCATGCAGAAAAAAACCAGAATCTCAAGCTAATATTTGAATTTACATTTGGGAAACAACATGCACAAAGTTTAATCTGATCTTCAAGTAACATTCTGCAGAATGCTAGTAGTTCTGGCCTTCTGGGTGGTAAAAGTCTTTTGGAAATACTAATGACATATTCGTTGCAGTATCAAAGTTCCATTTGTTAATCTCTTTAAAGAAATAAATATGAAAGGCCAACTATCTTTGTATGAACTCATTAAGTTTTATAGTTGTCATGTTCACAAATTAAACTTTTGGTCAATTCATCTATACTACCTCTCATCTTGTTTGGCTCAGGTTCTGATGATGAGGTTAGAGTCCGACTTGGCGCAGGTTCTGCTTGCTGCTTGTCGGGGAGAACTAGGCAAGGTTTCGCTAACCTAGTCGCCTGAGTTGGCAACAGTTATTATGATGGCAAGTGAAGGCTATCCCGGGCTTACAAGAAGGGGACCGTAATAAAAAATATTGATGAAGCCGAGCAGGTTTCTCCTGCAGTAAAGATATTCTATGCAGGAACAACCTTTAATACAGATGGAAACTTTGTAGCAGCTGGAGGTTGTGTGCTTGGTGTTACTGCAAAGGGCAAGGACATCGAGGAAGCAAGGGCTAAAGCTGGCCAGAAGGATTCTACAGGCATGACATTGGTTGGAGGGTGCTCAAACATCGGCATTTGGCTGCACACTGATGACAAGAGTCCCCTGAATCTCTGTAATTATGTTGGGTTTGAAACATAAGAAGAATTTGCCGCAATAGATGCTGTTAGCCTTGTGGGTGCATGAAGATTTGAGTATGGAAGTATAACTTGCGTGGAGCAGTTCCTTGACCGGGGAACAGCTGATGTTTGAAGACTAGTTTTTGTTTTTTTAGCTTTATACTTATATATATGAGTACCACTTCTGGTATTCATCACTTATTAGTAAGGAACAAATCCTTATATGCAGCATTCTCATGTGCATTTAGTTCTACAGTCTATTTGAGTCAAACATAAAAATATTTTATTGGCACCCACTCATTATCATAATAAAAGTATAATTAACCCTTACTATTTGCATGCGAGCTGATTATTAAACAAGTGCCTTTTGGTTCTTTGGGTGTGCTGCATTTAACTCCATGGAGCATGCCGGTGCTTTACCTTTTGGATAACTCGAAACCGAGGGCTCAACCGCTCGGTTGGATTAGTTGCATTCAAATAGCAGTAGTAAAAGTGATGCATTTTTTTTCGAGTAAAAGAGAAGCTTTATTAATTAGACCAAGCCACGGAATGTTTAAGCTAGTCTCCATGAAAGTTTCATGTGAGTTTCATATGCATTAAATAGGTCACCATATAGACATTTTTTATGACATGACAGCGTATTTAAGAAGAGAGAGAATAAATGAGTTTCATCTGGATGAAACTCTCTTGGCATAATTACCAACTCTCTATGAGTCATGAAATTAAATGCCAATGAAACTCTCCATTGAGAGTGGGTGTTTCATCCAAATTTCATTTCATTTCATAGGACATGGCAGTCTTGGAAACAACACCATAAAACTTTCCACTGAGACTGGCCTCACTACGTCTAGCTAAACTAGCTAAAGCATTTACATCTTGATTACAATCTCTCTTCGCTCGGGATATCTTCCACTCAACAGCTGAGCGAGTCCTTTTGCATCCGCTGTAACAAAGCCAATCTCTGATTGGTCCACGGATGGATTGCACATTATTGAGACGATCCGTGCGCAATCGGATTCGATGATAGCCAGTGGTAGACCCACTGAATGGCCCAACGAAGACCCCCAACGCAGGCTAGCTCTTCCACTTCCGATGCACTTCCACATCATCACTCTAGGAACGTCCCTACCGAGAATACAACAGTTACCTTATTGTCCCTCGCGATTGCTCCAACCCCCACCTCCCCTTCTGCCAAGATAGGTTGCTTCCCCTTGCTGTTTTCGCATACAATAATTCTTGGTATAGGGTGTCCGTCCGCGCTGGACGCTCCCAATGGTGGCCCCCGTGCCAGCCCAACGATTGCCTCTCTAAAAAAACAGTCTCAAGCGGTGGTTGGTGTGGCCTTATTCATTTGAGCAAGCTAGCCTCATCTATTATTCAGCGAGCCAGGAGGTGGGCGAGATGTAGCGGTGGTGGCGTGGGATCAGCGATGCAGCCGTAGAGGCAACGACATCCACCTCGCGCACAGCAGCGCATCTCCATTCCCCAGTGCCACGGCGGCAGGGATCTGGCGGCCGCCCTCAGGCGACCACTGCGCTTCTGGCGTCTGGCTGCCGGCTTGCGGCCCTTCTGCGCTCTTGCGGACTGCATCTCCGACAACCACTACGCTTCCCACGTTCGGCTGCTGGCACGCAAGCAAGTCGACGGCAGCTTCGAGGCCCGCGCGCATGGGAGGAAACGGTGGCTCCGGAGGCTCGCGTGCAAGTGGGGCGAGCGGTGCGTGGGAGACAAGCACGGCGACGGAGACCCATGCCGCGCGCGAGAGGGAGGCGAGGGTGGCTATCGCGTGGAGCTAGTAATCTGCCGCGGCCTTCTAGAGCGCGTGGACCTGGTGCGGCCTTCTCCACCGGAGTGGTGAGCTCCGCGCCACCAGCGAGCTCTACACCGGTGAACTCCACGCGCTGACGAGCCTCCATTCCGAAACAGCGAGAAAATATTGCGCTAAAAGCGCATGTTGCAAGCGTATATTTCAATTGTTTCAGATTTCACATGTTGATGTTGCACATGTTGCAATGGTTGTACACGTATGTTGCAAGCTTCTGTTCCGAATATTTCATCTGCACTTTTTCCAGACACATGTTACAAGTGTGTTTATTTGGATGTTGCATATGTTTCACACATATGTTGCAAGCATTTTATCTGGATATTGCGTATGTTTTGCAATGGTTTCAAGGATTTTCCAAGTGTTTTATTCGCATGTTTCAAGTGTTTCATACACATGTTCCAAGTGTTTCATTTGTCTTCAGACGAATGTTACAAGTGTTGTATCTAGATATTTCAAAATTAGATCGGTGTTGCACATGTTGCAATATGCGTGAGAAGCGGAGGGGACACGAACGGTCCCCGCGCGCGGTCTGAAGGCGTGGGCCCCGCATGGGCATGTGAAACCCAGACGCGGGGGGGGGGGGGGGGGGGCGTGCTGTTTTTTTTGGTTTTGTGCGAGCGCGGGCGTTGAATGCTGATGCGAGGATGGGAAACATAGTCCAGCATGGGCATTCGGACGCGGATCTCGGACCGGACGTCCGGGCGCTGGTCGTCCCCTTCGGGATGGGTTCTGTGCTCTTGATCAAACTTTCCCGTAAGTTTAGCAGAAAACCTACCGATTTTGTCGTGGACGTAGGACCTATGCCATGTGTGATGTTGTTGTGAACATACCACGCTCTCCACCGGAGGAGTAGGATGAGGTCCCGTTGCTCCTTCCAATAGCTGTCTAGGAGTAACAGTAGCCAATCTTTACCTGTGTACTGGAACCGTTCATCATCCGACAATAGCCAGTGCTGGCCCATGGCTTGTTGCAGGTCCCTCCCTCGCGGACATTGGATTAGCGCGTGATGACTAAACTTGTTTCCATCCGTGCAATCTTCGTCCAATTTTAAAATGAGTATTTGAGACCTTAAATGAATTCAAATTAAAAAAGTTGTCACCTACAAAATTATATAACTTTTGTTGTAAGTGAACTCTTGGAGTCTTATTAATTTAAATTTAAAGTATACTGTGGGGATCTCCCCAACAGCCTTTTGCCGTAAAAAAAAAGATCTACAATTTTGGTTTTGGTCGTTTTCCATCCGAGACCATTTGAAAAATTCAAATTTTAAATGTGAGAAATTCAAATGTAATTTTTCTTAAATAGATTATTTCAAATGAAAAGTTGTCAGCTACTATAACTCTTCGACTTTAGTTTTGGTCGTTTCCTCATCCAAGGCATTTGAAAAACTCAAATTTTACTGTACAACTCCTCTTGTTAAAGACGGCTCTATTTATTTGCATATGTCTCTAGAAATTGATTTGTAGAGACGACTGAAAATAGTAGCTATTTCTACAAATGCATTTGTAGAAGCAGATCAGTTCGTATTTATAGATGCGACTGTAAATTGAGCCTCCTCTAGAAAAAAGCTTTCATTGCTGAAAATCAATTTTGTAGTAGTGAATGTTGATCTATTTTTTTTATAAATTTATTCAAATTTAAGAAAATTTAATTCATCCTAAATCTAGAATTGTATATTTTTTTGACGGAAGGAGTACTTCCAAGGGCTAAAAACATAATATCTGATATATTTTATTTCGACGCCTGTTGCACTCCGCCTTTTGTTGATACGATGTGTGGCTCAGTCGCTCAGAAACAAACTAGAAACGAATTTTTTTAGAGACCAAATTGCCAATGGTGAGTGCACACAAGTACACAACGACTACGAGTGACGAGGATCTGGTGGGTACAACGAGTCAAATCAAACGACGACAGTGTTGCATTGCACATTTGCACTAGCAGTCCAGGCGTCTAGCACGCGTTCTTTTTCCGCACCGGGAAAACGAGCCTTTTGTGTTTTGCCCAAACCCAGCAACCCGGCCTCTTAGGCAAAATACCCAAGCTCTCAAATCCAGACCCAAAGTAGCCGAAGCCAAAATACCCGATAACAATTTCGGATACTAACTATTAAAACCCGAATTTAGTTTGGATAATATTCCCCAATACCAAACTACCCGAGTTATTCAAAATATCTCAAATATTTGTACTTCTATTACTTACGAAGACATGAAGTGGTTCAGTAAATATATTATTTGATATGGCTCAATATAGATCTATACTAGCTTGATATATAATTGATTTGTTGTTAATTGATATGGACATGATGTAATTTGAAGGACCATTGTTTATTGCTATGCTACTAGAATTCTTTTAAAACTGTTAGTTTTGTCAATTTCGGGTGTATCAGGTAAAGCCCAAACCCGATTATCGGATAATGTTTTTTTTGGCCAAAATCAGGTTACAATTTCTAATACCTGAATTTTCAATTACTCAAATTTCTCAACCTGAAATTTTCAGGTAACCCGAATGCCTACACCTACTCACAGTCACAGACTACACGCATGCAGCCAACAAACCCGAGGAGGAGGTGTTCCCGATGTCTCTCTCCTCTATTCGATCTGTCCCTGTGGACGGGGTGTTCCCAATCTCTCTCTCTCCTCTATTTGATCTCCCCCCCCTCTTTGTTGCTTTCCAACTCATATAGATTTATCTCTTCTCTTCTCATCTACTTTATTGCAACCGGATCGGGTGGGATCCATGCATGGGCGCTAGATGAGCTCCAGGTGATGGCGCGCGTCCCTACCGACACGTCTAGTGAGGGCTGTGGCAACGATAGCGTAGGACAATGGCTGCTGCTCAACGAGCTGGGTGGACTCGATGTGCTTGGTTGCTTATTTTTGCTTTTTTATTATCACCGTCGGTTCATATAACCAACCGATGGTGATAATAATTTTCACCACCAGTTTGAACGGAAGGTGATAATCGAGATTAACACTGCCTACTTGAACCACTGAGGCTGAAAACCAGTGGTGTTGACATATCTGCAGTAGTGTTTGTTTTCACTATGGCAGATTAAAGGGAAGACCGGTTGCAATTATGCTGGGACAGGATCCGATATGTTTACCTTGATGCATCTAAGAAGTTGGTATACATGAGGCATAGGCGATTCCTAGTTAGAGGGCACAATGTACCGACCTAGTTGGATGAATATATAGTTTGACAACAAAAGGACCGTCAATTTGCAAGACTGATTTTTGTGTTTCCTTTTGACACCATGTTTGTGGAAAAAATTGGAGGCAATGATGGGAGAGCACGCAGGCACGTGCTAAAGGGCTGGGTATGCCTTTTTTGTTGGAAGAAACCAAAGCGAGCACCGAGGCCACACGTAGCAGATGCGTGCACCAACAGTCAGAACAGATTTCTAGTTTAGTTTTATATACTGCACTGCACATACTAGTTCTCGCGCAGACGGCAGACATAAAACACTCACATACCACCAGGGGCTAATCCAGGAATAGATCCCTTTCTTCTTGATTTAGCCCCGGGCCCCAACCCCTCTTCTTCTTCCCCTCTCTTTTCATTACCACCAGGGCGAGCAGGGGGGGCTCAAGCCCCCATATAACGCCATGCTGGATCTGCTCCTTCTTTCCGCTTTGGGAAACACGAGGCTTTTGCATTTTGTCCAACTCGGCAAGCCAGCCTCAGCCACAGGCTATACATGCAGCCAGCAATAGCATCACGAAGAAGATAACAAAGTTTTATAGTTATCATGCACATAGCGGGCATTAGCCACCTCAGTCTCAAGTTTGGCAAGCAACATATAACAAAGTAAGACTAACAAGCAGGACATAACAACCACATAGTTCTACAGGTACCGTGCACATAGCAACACATAACAGGATAGAATTAATATCAGACGAATTTCTCTTGAGGCTATTCTTAGTGTTAGTGGAAGGAGCATGCATTTTCATCGAAGTGATTGTACATTTTCTTCTTATTTAATATATTATATATATCCATTAGGGGCAACTGGGCAACCCCTCCTATTTCCTCAAAGAAGAAAAAAAGTATTCAAAGTCGTATTCCGAAGGAAATGTCGATGTTCAAAGCATCACCATATTTGTAACTAGAGGATTGCATTTATGATGCCACTATAGTAATCTACTTCCTATTTTAAAGGTATACGAGGTTCGTCCACCAGTGGCCTGGAACAAGGGAAATGCTATATACTATCTTCTTGATAATCTTGGGCTACATAACAATACAACAGCTTCTTATATATACATTGGGGATGATTTAACCGACGAGGACGCTTCAAGGTAAGTCTTCTAAATAACATCCACCATGACATGATATTTTGACATAATTTCCTAATATCGCTTATTTAAGGTTATTCGTGACAAAAATAAAGGTATTGGAATTTTGTCTCCAAAACCAGTAGGGACACTAGCGCGTTTTACTCACTAAAAGACCCACCACAGGTCAGTCTCACTTCTTCTTCAATTCATTCAGCCCCTCTTATTTTTTCTCTCTCTTTTCGTTACCATTGGGGGCGAGTACGGGGGCTTGTGCCCCCATATAGCCGCATGCTGGATCCAACCCTTCTTTCCGCTTCGGGAAACCTGAGGCTTTTGGGTTCACTACAAGAAATGTGTTGGTTTATGACGATTATAGCATGACATTTGATCAAAAGGTCACTAAATCGATTTGTTTATGATGTTTTCTTTGGAAGCCTTTCAACTTAGTGATATAACTAAATAAACGTCATAAAAAATGTCTTAAAGGTAGTCACATTCCATATTGTGACAATTTTTGTCTTGTCAAAAACACCAACTACACTCGTCATAATTATACAAAAAGGATAGTGTGTCAAAAAGTAATTTATATGACAAGAATGATGTGTCATAACTTCTAATTTTTTAAATATTATTGTCCAAGATGGTTTATGGGCCCAACCACCGCCTAGTCAAGTGGGTCCTACGTGCATATATTTTTTTTCTGGTATTTAACCTGTCACACCCATTTATCGACCAAATGGAATGCTTACCCTTATGTGCGCCCAGAGATCAATCACACATAAGTTCACAAATTATAACAGAAGTATCATGGCAAATGTTATTACATCACGATATTTAAACACATAGTCTTAACACAAATGTAGCGGAAGTATAAATAAAAATCTCTCTCGTGGTAGCTCCAGTCACAGGTACATTGACTGGTTGACAGCAAGACTAGTAATCCTCAGGGAAGTAGGCGTAGTAGTCGCTATTACCTCCACCTGTTACCCATCCGGGATTTTTATCCAAATAAGAGAAATAAACAAGCGTAAGTACATCTCGTACTCAACAAGTGTAACATGGGGTTCATGAGGCTCAAATAGGCATAATCATTGGTTTATCAACATGTAGCTTTTAGTTAACATGATTTTAGCATATCAATAGCATCAAAAAGTCTCAATGTAAACAATAAACATATGATCCATGTGAAATGATTAATGAATAGCAAAAACATAAACATAAACAATTATTCAACTATTCCATAAGGGTCCAAGGCCACTCGTGACCGTGAGCACGACTGTTATAACAGTTCTACACTCTGCAGAGGTTGTACACTTTCACTGTGAGTCGTGTTATCCAAATGCCCGAGTTAATTACTCCCAAAACACTACCAAGGTGAGCAGGCAGGGTAAACACTATGAAGTCTTTCGAAGGTTCGTCTAACAAGTTAGGGCCATTAGATTCACTCGGCAAACAGATGTAGAGCCCCCCTTCCAAATGGCACAATAACCCGCAGCCTATACACATAAGGACAGAGGCCGCACTATACCCGATTCGTCAAGCCATTCTTACGCCAAAAAGGTTACCTCTAACAAGCTAGAAAAGGTCCTTCTATATGACTAAAGCCAGAGCCATATAGCCCCCACAGTTGTACTGTAAGTCCCGGATTGTCGCTTATAGATGAGTCCTTATGGAGAGCAATTAGAGCATCAAAAACAACACACATGCTCTAATCCCCTTTATACAATAATCAAAATCATATTTTAAGGTTTATTGCATATTCCTCTAATCAATTTACATGATCATAGTCCATGTTTAAGCACTAGCCATACTAATCAATGCATCATAATGGGTACCAAGGTATAGGATCAATCACTAAGTCATCCTTAACAAGGAATAAATGCATAATGACATTAATTGCATAATGCGGATAGGACAACAAGGATAATCCCATGCTATACTTGCCTTGCTCAAACTGGTCCTGAAGATCTTGCTCGTAGTAAGGCTCTTGATCTCCAACGAATTGCTCACCGTCTATACTCGATCAACCATTATCAACAACACACATCCAGAGGCAATCATGTATAGACAAACAAGGCTATAATTAGAACAATACACCAACAGTAAGAAAATAAGATAAAAAGTCTTTAAAATGAATCTACAACTCGCTAGGATCACACAGACGCGAAGATCACGAAAAACGGATCTAAAACGACAAAGTTATGAATTTCCAAAGATTTCCTATAGAAAAATAAATACTTTAATTAAAATTCGAAAATAAATTAATCTAAACCTACTGTACAGTTACATCATTAGATAGAGCTCGCAAATATGAATCTAACGCAATTTGAATGGATCAAATCGGAGTTAAAACGAAGATTCTACGGCTAAAACAATCTGAGTGGCAAAACTGTAAATATGAGAAAGCGTATTTTTCTTTTTCCGAAACGAATTACGTTTTCAACTAATCAAAGCGTATTTCACCGTTTTACGTTTTGGACCGCGGGTTACAAACTCAGAAATCTCAGGGGCTCTTTTACAAAAATACATGCGAACCGGTATCTTTTAATAAGATCCGTCCGATTCAAAATGAACGGACGAGATTGAATCGGAGAGAGAGAGAAAGAGAAAACCGGCGGCCACAGTGAATCCGGCGGCGGCGCCATGGCCGGACGAAGCCGAGCTCGCCGGAGCTTGCAAAGAAGACCATCCCGAGCACCAAACGCCGAACCGAAGGCACCAAAAGAAAGAGCACATCACCGCGATCTTACCCCGCGCGAGAACGAAGCTGGAGAGCAACCGGTGGGCGGCGGCTAGCTCGGCACGGCGGCGGTGGAGGCGGAGCTCGCGGCGAGCCAACCCTAGGCGGTCTAGGCTGCGGAAAAAGGTGGGATGAGGAGCGGGGAGGGCCGAGGGCTCCGTTTTATAGCTCCCAAGCATCACCGGTTATGGAAAGGAGGGAGATTCGAAGATCGAATCGGATCGGTTGAGGAAAGGAAAGAGAAATCCGCCGGCGTCGGGAGGAAGAAGAAAGGAAAGTGGAAGACAGCCACTGACAAGCGGATCCCACATGTCGGTGACACCAGGCGAACGCGGGCCGCGCGTGCGGGAATCAGGCTGGCGGGCCGCTGGCCGGCTCGGCCCATGGGCATGCGGCGCGCGCGGGGAAAAGGAAGGGACTGGGCCGCGGCTTAGCAGGCCGAGCTCAGCTGAGGGAGAAAAACGGCCCGGTAGAAAAATCCTTTTCTTTTTCTTTTCCAATTTTTCAAATCCATTTTTCAAATGATTTTCAAATCAAATTTGAATTTGATTTAAACCACTCAACACAAAACTCCAAATGCAGCAGCATGAATGCTCAATCATGTTTCTACCCTTATATTTGATTTTAAATTTATAAAATTATTCTTATTCTATAATTGCATGTTTCACCAAAAATAAATATAAAAAAAATCACATTTTCCCTATTTTTCTTTTCTTCAAATTTTAGGGTGTTACAATTCTATCCCCTTAAAATGAATCTCGCCCCGAGATTCGACCGGTGCTTACTCAAACAGTTGCGGGTAGGTTTTTCTCAGATCCTCTTCTCGTTCCCAGGTAGCCTCTTCTGCGGTATACCGATTCCACTGTACTTTACACATTTTGATTGTTCTACTTCTTGTAACTCTGTCCGCAGTCTCCAAAATCTTAACCGGAAACTCCTCATATGTAAGATCCTCCTTAACAGTGAGTTCCTCTATCGGAATCTGTTCTTCTGGTACTCGTAAACATTTCTTCAATTGTGACACATGGAACACATCATGTACACTTGCCAGACTCTCGGGTAATTCCAATTGATATGCCACTTCACCACGTCTCTCTATAATCTTGAAAGGTCCAATATATCTCGGTGCTAATTTACCCTTCATGTTAAATCTCTTCACACTTCTCATGGGTGACACTTTCAAGTAGACATAATCCCCTACCTCAAAAGTCAACTCTCTTCTGCGAGTATCAGCATAACTTTTCTGTCTAGACTGGGCTATTTTTAGATTATCTCTAATCATTCTCACTTTCTTTTCAGCATCCTTTAATACATCAGGTCCAAACACTTGACTCTCCCCTGTCTGATTCCAGAACAACGGGGTCCTACACTTTCGTCCATACAGAGCCTCAAACGGTGCCATTTGAAGACTCTTCTGATAACTATTGTTATAAGAGAACTCTGCGTATGGCAAACTCTTATCCCAGCTCGTACCATATTGTAGAGCACAAGCTCTCAACATATCTTCCAATATCTAATTAATTCTCTCTGTTTGACCATCTGTCTGAGGATGATAAGCTGTACTAAAATTTAGTTTGGTCCCCAATGATTCATGTATCTTTTGCCAATAATAAGATGTAAACTGAGTACCTCGATCAGACACAATCTTCTTAGAAACTCCATGTAGACTCACTATTCTTTCCATATACAACTCTGCCAGTTTCGCACTGCTATATGTAGTCTTCACAGGCAGAAAATGAGCAACCTTAGTCAGACGATCCACTATCACCCAAATTGAATCGTATCCTCTTTGAGTCCGTGGTAACCCAACTATAAAATCCATCCCGACCTCTTCCCATTTCCACTCAGGTATCTGCATAGGTTGTAACAATCCTGCAGGCCTCTGATGTTCCGCTTTCACCCTTTGACAAGTGTCACACAAAGCAACATACTCAGCTACGTCTCTCTTTAAACCATACCACCAATATTTCTCTTTCAGATCTAAGTACATCTTAGTACTACCCGGATGTATGGAATAAGCTGACTCATGAGCTTCACGCAGAATTGCCATTCGGATTTCCCTATCTTCGGGCACACACAGCCTTTTCCCAAACCATAGCGTACCATTTTCATCCTTACGAAATCCTGGAGATTTTCCTTTCGCTATGTTTTCAGCTATCTCTCTCAACTTTTCATCCTTCTGCTGACCTTTATGGATTTCTTGCTCCAGAGTAGGCTCCAATACTAGTTCCACTGCATTAGTAGTAAATCCTAAGTTCAGATGCTTACACTCAGCACACAATTCCTTTGGCATAGGCATTACTTGTATTTCATTTGCATAACTCTTCCTACTAAGAGCATCAGCAACAACGTTGGCCTTTCCGGGATGATAATGCACTTCTAGATCATAGTCTTTTATTAACTCCAACCATCTACACTGCCTCAAGTTCAGATCCGTTTGAGTGAAAATATACTTGAGACTCTTGTGATCAGTGTATATATCACTCTTGTGTCCAATCAAATAGTGTCTCCATATCTTTAATGCATGAACTACTGCAGCTAATTCCAAATCATGAGTAGGGTAATTTAACTCATGCTTCCTTAACTGCCTCGATGCATATGCCACAACTCTACCTTCCTGCATCAGAACACATCCCAATCCCAATCGAGATGCATCACAATAGATAGAGAAAGGTTTATTCAGATCTGACAAAACTAAGACAGGTGCAGTAGTCAATCTTTTCTTTAATTCCTCAAAATTAGCCTGACACTTCTCGGACCACACAAACTTGGCATTCTTCTCCAACAATGCAGTCATTGGTTTTGCAAGCTTGGAAAATCCCTCTATAAATCTCCTATAATAACCAGCCAATCCCAGAAAGCTACGGATCTCACTTGCATTGATAGGTGGTTTCCAGTTCAACACATCTTTCACCTTGCCAGGATCTACTGATATTCCTCCATTTGAAACGATGTGACCCAGAAAAGAAACTTCCTTAAGCCAAAACTCACATTTACTCCTTTTTGCATATAGTTGGTGTTCTCTGAGCTTCTGCAAGACCAACCTCAAATGTTCAGCATGTTCTTCCTTCGTCTTGGAAAACACTAGTATATCATCAATGAATACCACTACAAACTTGTCCAAATATTCCATGAACACTTTATTCATTAAATACATGAAGTATGCAGGAGCATTAGTCAAACCAAAGGACATCACTGTATACTCATATAACCCATAACGTGTGGTAAATGCTGTCTTGGGTATATCCCTGGCACGAATCTTCAATTGATGATATCCAGAGCGAAGGTCAATCTTGGAGAATACACAAGCTCCTCTCAACTGATCAAACAGGTCATCAATCCTAGGCAATGGATACTTGTTCTTAATAGTAACCTCATTAAGAGACCGATAATCTACACACATCCTCTGAGTTCCATCTTTCTTATCCACAAAAATCACTGGTGCACCCCATGGTGAAGAACTAGGACGAATAAAACCCTTATCCTGTAACTCCTTAATTTGTTTCTTAAGTTCTTCTAATTCATTTACTCCCATTCTATATGGACGCTTAGCTATAGGTGCAGTTCCAGGTAATAATTCAATAATAAATTCAATGTCACGGTCTGGTGGCATACCTGGCAATTCCTCCGGAAACACATCTGGGAATTCCTCCACAACTGGATCCTCCTGATTGGCACCATCATTGAGCTGGTTCACTGTAGCGGTCGCTTGTTTTTGCACTTTGACTTCAACCCTGATTCTATCACCCTTTGGTGTTGTCAGCACAACTGATTTATCCTTACACTGAATCTCTACTTATTGTTGCATCATCCAATCCATTCCCAGTATAAGATCAATCCCAGTTGTCCTCAATACTATAGGGCTAACTGTAAACTCTACCCCCCTTAAGTTGAGACTAATGGGAAGACAGCGATAAGATGCTGGCATGCTTCCACCAGGTGAGTTTACTAAGATAGGGTTCTTCATGGCACACAAATGGATTCTATGTATTCTAACAAATGATTGTGATATGAAAGAATGTGATGCTCCAGAATCAAAAAGAATAGTGGCAGGAGTAGAGTGAACATCGAACGTACCAAGCATAACTTCTGGCTCCTCGACTGCAGTTTCCTGGGACAAATGATTCACCCTTCCCGAGTTAAGTGCGGGCTTCTGGTGGCTGCTCTGTCTCTGGGGAGTCTGCTGGTTAGGCTTCTCTGGGCAGTTGTACGACAAGTGACCTTCTTTTCCACAACGGAAACACCTATTGGGAGTATTGGGAGCACTGGTCTTTGTAGGAGTGTTGTTGGAAGGACCCTGACGCTGCACTTGATTCCCATTCTGCTGTGGTGGACGTTGGTTGCTACTCTGTGGCTGAAATGGGGGACGTTGAGGGAACTGTCCACGGAATGGGGTCTGACCACGGTTCCACTGTCCAGAAGGAGGTCTCTGCTGAGTATTCTGTTGGAAGCCAGTGCGTGGACGGGTGTTGCTATTGGAGGCTTGTCCCTGTAACCTCTTTCTCTTAGCATCCATTTCTTTGAGCTTGTTATCCACCACAATAGCGCGGTTCACAAGCGTCTGAAAGTTGGGATAGGTATTGGACATCAACTGCAACTGTAGTCCATCATATAATCCCTTCAAGAAGCGGCACTGCTTATCATTGTCATTGGCCACCTCATGTGGAGCATATCGTGACAATTGAGCAAACTTGTCACGGTACTCAGCTACAGTCATTGACCCTTGGGTCAGGTTCCTGAATTCCTCCGCCTTCAATTCTATCATCCCTTCAGGTATATGGTAAGCCCTGAAGTTCTCTCTAAACTCCTACCAGGTGACTGCAGGAGCATTAGTAGGATGACCATACTCATATGACTCCCACCAATCTTGAGCTTCTCCCTGAAGTTGCCCAGAAGCGAACAACACCTTCTGTCGGTCATCACATTGTGCAATGGTGAGTTGTTTCTCCACAGCACGAAGCCAATCATCGGCCTCCAAAGGATCAGCAGCATGTGTGAACACTGGGGGACGACCCTTCAAAAATTCACCCCGCTTATCACGTGGTTGAACTCCAGCAACCGGCTGATTCTGCTGATTCTGCACCAGTTGTTGCATCAACTGCGTCTGTACTGCCAGCAACTGCTCGATAGTTGGTGGCGGTGGTGGTGGTGGATTCGGGGGAATGTTTCCACGACCTCTGCCTCTTCCTCTTCCGGCCATCTGCCACCCATAAACATGCAAACTTTAAGAAATCCAGGTTATCAACCACTTATAAGATTAAGAATGAGATCTGAAAGTTTTCTGGACGAGTAGCAATATTGACAGTTCAGTATTTCAATCATATCTCGGGCTACAGAAGTCCAAAAGAGGCGTGCTTTATATGGTTGGAAAGCTTATGAAATTATCCACAATTTCTATTCAGACCTCAAGACCAGATTCTGTCGTTAAGTCTATGAAAAATAAGGCGTAACAGAAACTGTTCCAGATTCCAGACTGTGCAGGAACTTTAACTTGTGAAAATTATATCTCTCGAACCAGATTAGATAAAACGGTGATTCCAGTGGCATTTGAAAGATGCTTGAGTCTAGTTTCTCTCATAAAAATTTCATACATGTTGCACGAACCGTTTTTAAACTATAGTAGAAACATCAGAGACTGCTCCAGAAAACAGCAAGGACAGAAACGAGATAATATCAAACCCAACTATTATTCCTTGACTAATAAACTTATTATTCTTAATAATGGAACTTGTAGACATGCCTACAAGTCCAGACACTCAAACAAAGATCCAACTCACCCATAAGCATAATAATAAAGCAACTAGCACACCAAGGTTCAAACCACACGACTGACTCGACTGACTCAACTGACGTTACTAATAACGTTCTTATTACATAAAAGGACTCCTACTTCCTAAGGAAGTGGCTCATGCTCTAATTTCTCGTAGATCTTGGGCATGCCTTGGTTTGCTCGGAGCTCATCAATGGTTGCTTGGCATCTCTTGATAGTCTTCCCTTGTGTCCTCACCATCTCTTCTAGTTGCAGCTTCCTGTCCATCATGTCATAGACAAAGTTCACCATCACCCGAGGTAGTGGCTCTAGCTGCACTGGATCTGTCATAGCCCATCCAAGCTCGGGGTGTGCACGAGGAAGGAAGCGATGGATGTCATGCTTCATGAGGTTAAAGCGAAGATAGCGAAGACCCATACATGCTTCAAAAGCAGCATCTTCAATGCTATCCTCTATGGTAGCTCGATGTCCCACATGAGAGAACATCCTGTCCAGCTGATATGCCCCCTTGTCTTGCTTGTGTGCAAAGATGCTTGCCCTTGCCTTCCAGTACGTGCTCTCTAGTGGATGAGTGTACTCCCAGCAGACGTACTCCACGGCTGGATGCCAATCAGCGAAGTAAGCAGTGAGCATCCCCATTAGGCGAATATGAGAGACAGCATCCCCTCCATTCATGTGGTAGATCCTCACAGTCCACCCCATTGGAGGAGGTGGCATATCTTCAGGAGCTTCATGTGGTGGAGACGGGGGTTGTACTCCTCCATTATCTTCCTCCTCGCCATCTTCAATCTCAACGATTTCTGGATCTTCTTCAGGCTCAGTCTCTTCCTGGGGAGGTGCTGGTGCTTGGACTAGTGCTACAGGGGTCTTCTCTTGTTCCTGAGGTTCTGGCTCTTGTGGCTCTTCAGTTGCAAGCAGGGCACGAGGTGGGTAGTATCCTCCAAAGCTGATGCGGGCAGTCTTACGGTCACGAGTCATCTACAGAATTTTTAGATGAAGTTAGAATAGAGGCAAAATTTCGTAATAGAATGAGACATAAGAAGCATAAAAATTTATCAAATAACAAGAGCAAGATAGTGAGCATAAAAATAGTGTAAAGATGACACTAAATCGACCATTGCTAGCTAGGCTTGCGTCCTACAGTCAACAAGAGCTCTGATACCAATTTGTCACACCCATTTATCGACCAAATGGAATGCTTACCCTTATGTGCGCCCAGAGATCAATCACACATAAGTTCACAAATTATAACAGAAGTATCATGGCAAATGTTATTACATCACGATATTTAAACACATAGTCTTAACACAAATGTAGCGGAAGTATAAATAAAAATCTCTCTCGTGGTAGCTCCAGTCACAGGTACATTGACTGGTTGACAGCAAGACTAGTAATCCTCAGGGAAGTAGGCGTAGTAGTCGCTATTACCTCCATCTGTTACCCATCCGGGATTTTTATCCAAATAAGAGAAATAAACAAGAGTAAGTACATCTCGTACTCAACAAGTGTAACATGGGGTTCATGAGGCTCAAATAGGCATAATCATTGGTTTATCAGCATGTAGCTTTTAGTTAACATGATTTTAGCATATCAATAGCATCAAAAAGTCTCAATGTAAACAATAAACATATGATCCATGTGAAATGATTAATGAATAGCAAAAACATAAACATAAACAATTATTCAACTATTCCATAAGGGTCCAAGGCCACTCGTGACCGTGAGCACGGCTGTTATAACAGTTCTACACTCTGCAGAGGTTGTACACTTTCACTGTGAGTCGTGTTACCCAAATGCCCGGGTTAATTACTCCCAAAACACTACCAAGGTGAGCAGGCAGGGTAAACACTATGAAGTCTTTCGAAGGTTCGTCTAACAAGTTAGGGCCATTAGATTCACTCGGCAAACAGATGTAGAGCCCCCCTTCCAAATGGCACAATAACCCGCAGCCTATACACATAAGGACAGAGGCCGCACTATACCCGATTCGTCAAGCCATTCTTACGCCAAAAAGGTTACCTCTAACAAGCTAGAAAAGGTCCTTCTATATGACTAAAGCCAGAGCCATATAGCCCCCACAGTTGTACTGTAAGTCCCGGATTGTCGCTTATAGATGAGTCCTTATGGAGAGCAATTAGAGCATCAAAAACAACACACATGCTCTAATCCCCTTTATACAATAATCAAAATCATATTTTAAGGTTTATTGCATATTCCTCTAATCAATTTACATGATCATAGTCCATGTTTAAGCACTAGCCATACTAATCAATGCATCATAATGGGTACCAAGGTATAGGATCAATCACTAAGTCATCCTTAACAAGGAATAAATGCATAATGACATTAATTGCATAATGTGGATAGGACAACAAGGATAATCCCATGCTATACTTGCCTTGCTCAAACTGGTCCTGAAGATCTTGCTCGTAGTAAGGCTCTTGATCTCCAACGAATTGCTCACCGTCTATACTCGATCAACCATTATCAACAACACACATCCAGAGGCAATCATGCATAGACAAACAAGGCTATAATTAGAACAATACACCAACAGTAAGAAAATAAGATAAAAAGTCTTTAAAATGAATCTACAACTCGCTAGGATCACACAGACGCGAAGATCACGAAAAACGGATCTAAAACGACAAAGTTATGAATTTCCGAAGATTTCCTATAGAAAAATAAATACTTTAATTAAAACTCGAAAATAAATTAATCTAAACCTACTGTACAGTTACATCATTAGATAGAGCTCGCAAATATGAATCTAACGCAATTTGAATGGATCAAATCGGAGTTAAAACGAAGATTCTACGGCTAAAACAATCTGAGTGGCAAAACTGTAAATATGAGAAAGCGTATTTTTCTTTTTCCGAAACGAATTACGTTTTCAACTAATCAAAGCGTATTTCACCGTTTTACGTTTTGGACCGCGGGTTACAGACTCAGAAATCTCAGGGGCTCTTTTACAAAAATACATGCGAACTGGTATCTTTTAATAAGATCCGTCCGATTCAAAATGAACGGACGAGATTGAATCGGAGAGAGAGAAAGAGAAAACCGGCGGCCACAGTGAATCCGGCGGCGGCGCCATGGCCGGACGAAGCCGAGCTCGCCGGAGCTTGCAAAGAAGACCATCCCGAGCACCAAACGCCGAACCGAAGGCACCAAAAGAAAGAGCACATCACCGCGATCTTACCCCGCGCGAGAACGAAGCTGGAGAGCAACCGGAGGGCGGCGGCTAGCTCGGCACGGCGGCGGTGGAGGCGGAGCTCGCGGCGAGCCAACCCTAGGCGGTCTAGGCTGCGGAAAAAGGTGGGATGAGGAGCGGGGAGGGCCGAGGGCTCCGTTTTATAGCTCCCAAGCATCACCGGTTATGGAAAGGAGGGAGATTCGAAGATCGAATCGGATCGGTTGAGGAAAGGAAAGAGAAATCCGCCGGCGTCGGGAGGAAGAAGAAAGGAAAGTGGAAGACAGCCACTGACAAGCGGGTCCCACATGTCGGTGACACCAGGCGAACGCGGGCCGCGCGTGCGGGAATCAGGCTGGCGGGCCGCTGGCCGGCTCGGCCCATGGGCATGCGGCGCGCGCGGGGAAAAGGAAGGGACTGGGCCGCGGCTTAGCAGGCCGAGCTCAGCTGAGGGAGAAAAACGGCCCGGTAGAAAAATCCTTTTCTTTTTCTTTTCCAATTTTTCAAATTCATTTTTCAAATGATTTTCAAATCAAATTTGAATTTGATTTAAACCACTCAACACAAAACTCCAAATGCAGCAGCATGAATGCTCAATCATGTTTCTACCCTTATATTTGATTTTAAATTTATAAAATTATTCTTATTCTATAATTGCATGTTTCACCAAAAATAAATATAAAAAAATCACATTTTTCCTATTTTTCTTTTCTTCAAATTTTAGGGTGTTACATAACCCAACCTCGAGTGCGCAAGTGGAGAAGCCCAGAAGCAGCCGTTACACGTGTATATACTTATGCAGTAAATACAATCACGAATGCTGCCGCATATTCCGCATACATATATGTATATAAATTAGCACACTGTAGGATGAATTGTATGTGGACTGGTGACAATATTTTGGCCCATTACATACGTATCCATTGATCAGGTTGGTACGTATATACGTTCACATTTGTGCCGTCCGGAGGTCATCTTGTACATCAAGTCTCGCTGAGTCATCTCAACAAAAACCACAAGGAACATGTGACATTCAACTCATGGAGCCGAGCCTACCAGCTGCTCAAGCGCACACAACCCACTTTCCCGTGACTGAAGCCTAGCCTGGCAGCAGCAGACGCAGCCCAGCCTCCGCCTCCCAGCAGACCAGCCCACGCACACGCAGGAATCAAAAAAAATCTGCCTCCCAGCAGACCAGCCCACGCAAACGCAATAATTAAAAAAACAAAGCCCCGACGAGGGCTCGAACTTGTGACCTGAGGAACCACTAGACCACAGCAACTATTGTGTTAGGTCTTACAACTTATTACTTTTGATTATTAGCAGGAGCGTGCTGAACTAAAAAAAATAACCCAACCAAAGTCTGCTCGTCACTCACAGCACAGTTGCAAGTGCCATTGCGGTTGCGGCGGCTCCTCGCGCAGTCGCGCTCACGGTGTGCGGCTGCCTGCGTCGTCCGGATCCGGTCTCCAGTGGCGCTGCGGCGGCTCCCTGCTCTCAATCGCCCACTCCCTCTCGGCCTCTCCCATCTCCCTCCCGGCGGCCTCCCCGGTCCCGGTCCCGGTCCGGCGGATCCGGCCTGGGGTGGCACTGCGGCGGCTCTCAGTCGCTAACTCCCTCTCTCCTCTCCATCTCCCTCCTGGCGGCCTCCAAGGTCTCGGCACGGCGGTCTCCGGTGCTCCACCCGCTGGTGTGCTCGGTGCAGCTGCCGCCTGGTGTCCTGTGCACGAGACACCTGTGTAATCCTATGTGATGCCAATAGTTCATGTGGCTAAAATAGTGTCCTTTTGTTCTTACCATTACATATTTTCTATGGTTTCTGCATTACTAAATAGATATGTGCCGAGTAACTATGTAATCCGAATCAGATAGGCCTAGCCCTGTTCTAGATAAGCATTGGCTGGAAATGTAGTCCGCCTCTTGGTCATCTTAAGTGTTGGCCATCTAAAACTGTTGTATTTCTATTATTTAAGTAAGGGAAACGTAGCCTGCCTTATATTTTCAGTAACTACTTAATTATTTGTGTAGATCATAAGCACTGTAGAATTATTCTGTAACATGGTAGATCATATGCACTGCAGATCGTATAAAAGGCTGATTATCCAGTAATTGCTTGTTCATTTGGCTGCACTACTCAAGCTGTTATGTTAGTTCTCATGGCAGAATTAGTTCTGAAATATGCATGCTATGCTAGTTGTCATAGCGTAATTATATGATTTGTGCGCCTTTTGACCATATGTTCATATGCTCTTGTCCAGAGTCATTTCTCTATTGATCCAACCAATAAGAAAGCAGTGGAATATGCATGTGTTGATTTGCTCAAAAAAGGACAGTGGAATATGAGA
Organism: Saccharum spontaneum; assembly: GCA_022457205.1. Taxonomy (NCBI): domain Eukaryota; kingdom Viridiplantae; phylum Streptophyta; class Magnoliopsida; order Poales; family Poaceae; genus Saccharum; species Saccharum spontaneum. The sequence goes on from CM039610.1 coordinate 13,951,608, forward strand.
TACTTGTTGAAGAAGAAGTACTTTAATGGCATAGCAGCTAACCAAGTAAGAACCACTTCACCATTGGGCACTATGACGGATGAGCAGTGGAAAGCACTAGTGGACATGTGGTCTACCCCAAAGCACAAGGTATCCTTTATAAATATCTCTCACAAATGTTGACTTAAAAAAAGAACCACCTGTCCATTAATGTTTGCTTTTCTATAGGAAAAATGTTTGAAAGCTAAGGATACCCGTGGGCTAGTAAAGTACCAGCAGAAGACAGGAACTCGGTCCTATATTGCTCAATGCTATGTCACAGTAAGCTACTTTTATACTTTCTGGTGTCAATGAAGTAAATTTCTGCAGCTCAAATTGCTATTTTTAGTGAACCTGATTGCAAATGCAGTTCTGTAGTGCCATTAATCTTTATTTGAAGTAGGCCAACAAATGCATAGATGCAGATTGTTTTGTTTCTGCATGTTCTGATGATGAACTAGTGACTAGTAAATAATTAAATGCATTGTGCCTCGATTAGCTGACCACTAACTGTACTAAAGTACTGATTAACAACAAGGATACACACTATTGCTGTAGATCTGGATTGTTTCTTTTCTGCATGTTCAGATTATGAACTTAACTAATAAATAAATGCATATAGCCTGTTAGATCTGGGTTGTTTCTTTTTTGTATGTTCAGCTCATATGTGCAAGTGTCATTTTGTCTCTGCAAGTTACTAGCGAATTATCTACAGAGATGTATCAAGTCACATTGGCCTGCACTTGCTTATTGCCCCTGGAATTCCTTGCATGTTTGCCAATTATTTGCAAAACTAATAAATAAATGCATTGTGCCTCAACTAGTTAATCATCACCAGTAGTCACCAGTAGTGAAGTACTGATTGATATTAAGGACACACATTGCTTTAAATGATTGTTTCAACCGCGGTTAACTTTCTTTTTCAAATGTTTAAACTGTTGTTTACATGTTTCAGAAGTCTAAATTTAAGGATGACCCACCCACTACGATTGACTTCTTCAAGGCCACACATTGCAGCAGTAAGACAGGATATAGTGAGGATGCACAAAAAGCTATTGTGAGTACATCTTCCTGTCTTCTTTTGTACTATGATGGATAAAAATTGGAATGTGAGAGACCTGACTTGCTTTGTTTTCCATGCTAGACTGAAATGGAGGCCATCGCTGCTCAAGCACAAAAAGAAGGGCAAGCTGCAAAAACTCCAACCCAAGCTGTAGCTCAAGTTCTGCCAACCTCAAAATTTCTTCAAAGTATTGGCATTGAGTCTGCAGCAATGAAGAGAATTGCTAAAGCTGCTGAAGTTGCTAAGCGTGTACAGGAGCTTGAGAGTGAATTAGTTGCTGAGAAGGCAGGAGCAGTAGAAGTTCGAGTTAAGATGGACGATCTGAAGAATCAAGTAGAGGAGAGGGACGCAAGAAAGAAGGTGGAAGAAGAGACTGCTAGGCTGAAGAACCAAATAAGTGAGATGCATGGTTTCTTTCGTTCTTTCTTTGTTGCCAACTCTGCACCATCTAATGCCCCACAGTAAGTTTCAAAACTTTCTCAAATTAGTGTCTTGGCTGTCATTTTGATATGGACACATACCTGTGACCGAAGCTGTGGCCATGTATGCGATTTTGGAGTGACCATGGTAATCACTATAACGGCAAGTGTTCTCAGATTAGCATGTATCTAAGAACTTGGATTGGCCATCTTATGTGAGAACTGAGAAACCTATGTGTGGCTGGTCCTGTAATATTTTGGTCATGTGAACCTATTGTCCTGTAATATTTTGGTCATGTGAGCCTGTTGTCATAATGTTCATATGACTGTGAACTAATGGTCATAACCTCTTGGTTCTGTAATGAAAGGTTCTGACCTTGGAGACTCAACTGTGAATGTACTGCTTATATTTGCTGGTGAAATGGATGTTATTTGAAATGCAAGATTTGTGTATTGGTTGTATTTGAAATGCAAGATTTGATATATTTGGAATGCATGTATGAATGTTTTTTTATTTATAAATTGTGCTGTTTGCCTGGCCCAATTAAAAGCTATTTGGGTTGGCCCAAATAAATATTGGGTAGGCTCTAAACAACATATAAAAAAGTGGGCTGGTTCAAAAAAAATTCGTATGGGCCATAAACAGTAGCAAAAAGATCTGGGCTGGCCTATAAGATCTCATGTGGGCTCAGCCCAAGCAAGTTAGGTCGGGCTGAAATCAATAGAATTCAGATATGGGCTAAAAACAAGCTTCCAAACAGAAAATGGACTGGGCTATAATTCAGCCACAAAGAGCCCACTATAAGACTGTTCTTACATGGGCTTTAGCAGGCCATGGTTTAATTTTGTGACTTAAAACGTCATAAACTTTTGTGACTTCTAAACCAATGTCATAGATTTATGACTCCAACATCAAAACGTCACAAAACATTGTTTAAGGCGCATGGTTTTTGACGCAAGCTTTTTCGTCATTCAGTCGTCATAAATGATGACCTATGATATAAATTGCAGATATTATGACAAAAGTAAAATGACATAAACCAACACATTTCTTGTAGTGGTTTTGCCCAACCCGGCAAGCTGGTCTTAGCCACAGGCTATACACATGCAGCCAACAATAGCATCATGTATTCACGTTTTAGTGGCTAGTACAGTAAGCACGCACATGCAGCCAGGTTCCCTGATCTTTTAACTTGGAGGCTAGGGACACTAGCGAATTTGCTTTTTTCGATTATTGGATAAGACAGAGGTGAGGGCACTGCAATGGACAATACCGCTGTAGTACATTTTATTGTAATTATAAAGTGTAGTGTTTAATGTGTACAAGAACAACCACCAAGTGCTTATGATCAGCATGCATTAATATGGAGAGGTTTAGGGTCTCTGGTGAAGAATGGTGAAATCTAAGGATCCGAGATGACATGCTGGACCGTCGACCATAGTGGCGTGCATGCATGGGGCAGAAGGCAATGCAAGGCGTGGGAGCGGTCGTGGGGCACCGAAGGCAGTGGCGTCAAAGGAATCTAGGCTAGAGATAGAGAAGATAGTGGGAACACTACTACATGAAACTTTCTACTAGCGGCTAATTTTGGTTTTCGCAGGCAGGCATCGTGTACGCCTCGGCCAAAACGACTACGTTAATCACTTTTTCCCAAGCGGTTCTGTGCCTGCCTACGAAAAACAATTAGAAAAAAGCGAAAGCCTGCTGGTGAGCCTGTTTCGAACCCCACCGTTGAGCCCGCCTGCTCCGCACGAGGCCCTACCACCGCCAGATTTGGCTGCACGTGCGCTGCTGCCGTAGCCGAGAGAGGCCTCTCCCATGTGCCCTGCTGTCTGATCCGGCTCCCCAACGTGCCACAACACAGGGAAGGCCTCCCCATGTGGGCCCCCACTAGATCCGGCTCGCCTCCTGCGCTGCCGCCGCCGAGCTAGAGAGCTGAGGCGTCCCCACGTGCGCCACCGGCAGATCTGGCTCTCCTACGCACCGGCAGATCTGGGAGAGGCCTCCCCGCACGGACCGCCGTAGGATTTGGCTCCTCCGCGTGCCACCGCCGCCGACACCCCCCACCACCGGCCCTGTGTGTTCCACAAGAGGGAGAGAAAGTCACGCGGGAGGAGAGAGAGAGGCTCCCGGTGGCCCCCATGCTCCGCGAGAGAGCCGCACGGGAGGAGAGAGAGGGCGCCCGCCACCGGCCCCGTGCTCCGCGAGAGGAAGAGAGAGAGAGAGAGCCATGAAAGAGTGAGAGCACCACCACCGCATGGTTTAGAGAGAGATATGGGTTGCCTGGATGGAACCCTAAGTCTCGGTATATATACACTAAGTGTGATATCAGGTCAAAATGGGCTACTTGGGCTTGGCCACATTAAAATGGCCTCTCCACGATAAGGCACGCCTCCATAAATCCATTTTAGGCCTCCGTAAATCAATTTTAGGAGACGGTCAATTTTCGATTGCTTCCATAAATAAAATGTTTGCCTCGGTAAATCCTTAGGTATTTTAGGAGACAGATTGCATTTTGTGACCGTCTACGTTAATGATTGGATTGTGTCTCACAAAATCATTTTTTGTGGTGGAAGTAGTCACATCAGATTAATTTTAGAGAAGTACAAGGAGGAGTGGAGGACGATTAGGTCCAGTAGGGAGGGCATTGTCGGAGTCGATCGGGGAGGCTGGCCATGGATGAGTGGTGTTTCTGGTAGTTAGTTGCGGGCAGGGCACTAGGAAGAAGAAAGGTATATACTTATAGAGAGGGAACTGATGATGGCTTTAATAAAGAAAATTAAGTGCTAATTGGCCCAAAGCACACAAACTTTCGATACTAGACCACTTCTAATGATATTTACTCCATTTACCACTTCATCCCAAAAGTACTATGTAGGTGATTTGGGATGCCTCTACTAAGACGGGTGGCCCAGCTACCCCAACGATTTGTACAGATGGCTGTCTAGCCTCCTCTAAAAAATCATTGCTAAAAAATCACGAATTCAGACCAAAAAAATATCATTTTTTTCCTTAATCTAGGGAGGCCCTACCGGGCAGTCACAAGCCACGCGACTTCTAGTGCGCGCTTCATGGCAGCGGAGGCTCCAACCCATCCCTCATGCCTTATGCGTATCTCCCCTAACCACTCAACTCACAAGTCACTTATGTCCATATTAGATTCGTCATCCTCATTTTATCTTGAGTTGATTTTGAAATGAGTATTGGGGACCCTAAACAAATTCAAATGTAAAAGTTATCAACTACAAAGTTGTAATAATTTTCATGATATACAACTTTGATTTTGGCCGTTTCTCGATCTATCCGAGGTCGTTTGAAAAATTTTGAATTTCAAATATGAGAAATTCAAGCGTAATTTTTCTTACATAGATGATTTCAAATAAAAAAGTTATCAACTACAAAGTTGTATAAATTTTCGAGATTTACAACTTTGATTTTGGTCATTTCTTCATCTGAGATTGTTTGAAAAATTTTAAATTTCAAATATGAGAAATCCAAACATATTTTTTCTTGCATAGATGATTTCAAATGAAAATGTTGTTAACTACAAAGTTGTATAATTTTTTGAGGTCTACAGCTTTGGCTTTTGTCATTTCTCCGTTCGAGGTCGTTTGAAAATTTTGAATTTCAAATGTGAGAAATTCAAACTTAATTTCCTTGGATAGATAATTTCAAATGAAAAAGGTCAACTATAAAGTTTCATAACCTTTTGAGATCTACAACTTCGGTTTTCGTCGTTTCTCCATCTGAGGTCATTTGAAAAATTTAAATTTTAAATATGAGAAATCCAAATGTATTTTTCCTTGCATAGATGATTTCAAATGAAAAAAATTGTCAACTACGAAGTTACATAACTTTTTGAGATTATACAACTTTGGTTTTGGTTCTTTCTCCGTCCGAGGCCATTTGAAAATTTTATATTTTATACTGTACCTCTCCTATTTTTAGAGGCAGACTTTATTTCTAACCGCCTCTAAAAAATTGATTTCCAGAGGCAGCTTGGTTAGGACGCACTGTAGATACAGCTATAAATTGAACCGCCTCTACAGGAAAAGATTTTCATTGCTGAAAATCAATTTTGTAGTGGCATATGCATCAATATTAGTACTTTTTGTATACACTCGATTAAACTTAAAATTAATGGACTCCTAGAAAAACTAGAATGGTACTCTTTTTCGATACATAGGAGTACGTATGCAACAGAACAAAAATCATCATGCATCCTGACTTCGGATATGTGCAATAATTGTGCATACACACATGCTATAGAGGATATATAAATAAAAAGTACTAGCAGCGTAGTGTATGCTACAGTGTATAGTTTTCTATGTATGTTTCGTGATGCATCATCAGCACCTTTATTTGTTCCAACAATAAGGAAACTCCAAATCAGCCTGATAGACACAGAAAGTTGGGTAATATATATAAATTTGACCTTATATATACGTCTGACTTTGCCACTCTTAATTAGTTGTAGTTGTTGCCTCTGTCTATGCTAAGAACATGCATGCATGAGTGTCGGGAATAACAAGCATAGATTGCTTAATGCATGTGTAGCCGTACATGTGATATAACAACGGGAATAACAAGCATATAGATATAGAACACTGGAATCACCATGCACGGCATGACCTAATCACATATAAAGGCAGATTTAATTTTGGCAAGGAAATGATACGAATTAAGCTGGATTTTGCTGCACTAGCTAATAAATGTATACGTACAACGGTCGGATTTGGAGAGGCCACAAACCAAAAGGCTTTTAAGAACACATGTAAAGATGTTTAAATGGGCTATATATGGGGTAAGCAGGGTACTCAGCAAAGGAGAAATAGATCGACCACACGTACAGCACTATTGGTTGGTCGGCCAGCTGCTATATGAACGAAAAATTCACCACCTCACGCTCGCTGCAGGGGGATCTCATCTACCTATGTAGCGCAGGAGCTAGCTACGCACTGAAGGATCGAGTCAAATCAAGATGAGTAGTGTTGCACTAGCAGTCCCGGCGTACGTCGAGCACGCGTACGTCCGGCCTCTCTGCGATTCGGAAACCCGAGCCTTTTGCTTGTTTTGATCAACCCGGGGGGTCTGATCGATCCCTGTGCTAGAGCTAGCTAGGCACTCAAGGAGCTAGCGGAGTCAAATCACGTTAGTGCATGCAGTTGCTACTTGCTATAGTAAGCACGTACGCACATGCACAACAGCCACAGGTTCATATATCCCTAGCTATATCTGGGCATGCAGCCCGAGCCCGTAAGCCCGGCACGGAGCCCGCTCTTTTGGCTCGGCCCTGGCCCGGCCCGGCCCGACGGTCAATGGGCCTGGGCTGGCACGGCACGGGGGTGCAGGCCGTGCTTGGGCCGCACCCAGGCCCGCAGGCCGGCACGGCATGGCCCGCAAAATAACGGCAGGCCCGTAGTGGCCCGCACCCCCAACAGCTAACAGGCCGGCCCAACAACGCCCCCCTCCCCATATATAAACCGCACCCCCAGGCGGACCCCTACCCCTAACCCCTTTCCCCACTCCTAGCCGCCGCAGCACTCGCTCTCGCAGTCTCGCTCCTCGCCAGTCGCCTCCTCTTGTCGATCCATCTTCGCCGCCGTTCCGACCGTCGTCCTTTGATCCGTGACATCGCCACCGCTCCAGCACCTCTCCCTGAGTTCCCTGCTCCCTCTATGTCTTCCTTTTTACTCCTTCTCCTCTGTCATGTCGATGAACATGTGAGTCCACCTCCCCGTCTCTCTTCCGCCATCGCTCGCCGTCCTTCTTAATCCGGTCTTGCCTTTTTGTGGCCCTCGTCTTCTCCGGCGCCGGTGAAAAGTCTTGATGGCTAGAGGGGGTGAATAGCCTTTTAAAAATTTCTACAAAGACAAGCTAAACAAGTTTATCAATATAACAAATAGCGAGATGCGAGTTTTGCTTAGCCTACGGGGTGTTTGCAATCCACCTATCCAATTCACAATTCTAATATATTTGCACTCAACTGCACAAGTCAAACCGCACAACTTAGCTTACAACTAAAGCTAATTAGCTACACAAGCTAAGAGCTATACTAACAAGCTAGCAAGGTAACTAAGAAAATAATACAAGAGAGAGTTAGAAGGGTATCACTGAGAGGCGAAGTATTGAGCTAACCAATCAATATGATCAAGAGATGAATTCCACAATACACAACCACCGGGATCGATTAATCATAATAAGAATGATGACACGAAGATTTATCCCGAGGTTCACGTGTTTGCCGGCATGCTAGTCTCCATTGTGTCCCTCTTCACCACGTGGTTCGGTGGCTAATCGGTCTCACACCGAGCCTCTCAAAAGGCACCACAAGAACCTACAAAATGGCAAAAGGTTGCAAATGACACGAGCAATCCACTAACATTGCCTTTGGCACTTCGCCAAGGAAGGCACAAACCCCTCACAATCACCGGAGGTGGCCAAGAACAATCATCAACTCTTGCCAACGCCTCCAAGCTGCTCCAAGCTGTCTAGGTGGCGGCAACCACCAAGAGAAACAAGAATACCGTAGCAAATCAACCACCAAGTGTCAACTAGATGCAATCTCACAATGCAAATACACTTGGATCACTCAATCTCACTTCGAATATGTGAAGAAGTAAGAGAGATGAGTGGGAGGGGAGTTGCTTAGCTTAAAGTGCTCACAAGTATGTCAAAGAAAGCAAGAGATGGAGCTTTGAGCCGGCCAACGAGTATTTATAGACGTACCCCTTCGAATAGAGCCGTGAGGCACTCGAAAACGATGCTGTCATAATGACCAGACACGCTGGTCGAATTGACCGGACGCGCTGATCGCACAGTGCCTACGCTTGTGAAGCACCGACCGGACGCGCTCCACGCAACGACCAGACGCGCGAAGCTCGACCGGACGCGCTGGTTCCGTAACGGACCGGACGCGCTGGTCAAGCCTGAGCAGCGCACAACGAAACAGCGAGCAGACACATTGCAGAACTGACCGGACGCCATAGTGCCAACGTCCGGTTGGAGTCCAGTAAGCTCCCTCAACGTCCGGACGCGTCCGGTTGGTCGTGACCGGACGCGTAGCGTGTCCGATCAAAAAGCTGAAACACGCGCAGACGCTGAACACTGACCGGACGCGTCCGGTCAAACAGAGACCGCGTCCGGTCCAGTGTCTGGTCACCTCTGTGACCTTCGTTCACCTCCGTTTCTTCTCCGACTTCCGGCATAGTGGAAAATAGTTGTTTCAACTCCTCGAAAACGCCTGAATCCTGCCTCGCAAGCTTGGCGGGAGGGAGAGAGGACCCCAAACCCTCTCTACCGCTCAAACTCCAACACCATCGCAAATGTGCTAACACCACCAAGTGATCACGTCATGTGCGAGTGTGTTAACATTTTCACAATCATTTTTTGAGGCGTTATTAGTTCTATCCAAATGCATATGATTATAAAATGCACACTTAGAGGCACTTAGGAGTTCAATAGCCGCGTCATTTCCCTCTTTATAGTATGACTATCTATCCTATAATGTAAACACACCCACTAGGTGTCTTGGTTACTAAAACACAACCCTTTAAGCATATACCTTTGCCTTGATCACGTAGGGTTGCGTCCAAATTCAAGTGTGGCCATCATGATCACCATGTCCATCTTGCCACTAACCTTGGAATGTACTAATCCTCATATGCTACATACAACTTAGGCATAGGATTAGTACTTAGGCAATGTCACTAATTACCAACACTAAACATAGAGCTTTCAGCCGGGCTCCGGTTGCGCAGGCAAGTCCCGTCCCATCCCCATCCCCATTCGTAACCCTAACCCTAGCCCCTAGATCTGTAGTTTTCTCATCCTTTTCTTGTTTTCGTGTTCTTTTTCTTGCGCAGGTCTGTTGTCGATGCCTCGTCGTCTACTAGCCTTGGCGTAGACGGACGACGGGCAATGGCACCGCAGCCAAGCCGTAGCCGCACACCGTTGAGGAACGGTGCTGGAGTTCAGCCATCCGCGACCGAGGGCCCCATGGCGTGTGACCCGTACGGCGACGATGCCGTGTTCCCTGTGACTGGCGACGATGACTTGGTCGCGGCTGGGCTGTCCTCGGAGCACGACAACGACGGTTGTGACCCCTTTGCGGTGTTTGACGACGCCTCCCACGGGACACAGTCGGCGATCGACGTCGATGCCGTCGATGCAGGGGCAGCGGGGACAGGGATGGCGGTGGACTCCAACACCCACACCAACAACACTGGTGTTAATGGTGATGCTGATGGTAATGCTACTCCTTCCTCTGTTGCTGTTTCTGGAAAGCACATGTCTAAGTGCTGGGATGACTTTGAGGAGGTTTTTGAGAAGATTAATGGTCATGATATGCGTGTTAGAGCTATATGTAAGATGTGTAGAACTGTGTTGAGTGCTAGATCTGCTGCTGGTACTGGTCACATTCTTAGGCACCAAAAATCTTGCAAAAAGAAACTTGATCATGCTTCTAGGGTTCAGTCTCGACTAGCTTTTAATACTGATGGGTCTTTGCATAATTGGAACTATGATCCTGCTGTTGCTAGAACTGAACTGCGTAGATTGATTGCTAGGCTTGATCTTCCTCTTGGTGTTGGTGACACTGATGCATTTGAGGAATATATTGTTCGTGCTCATAATCCAAGATTTGTTAGATCATCTAGAAGAACCACCACTAGAGATCTTGGTAAGCTATTTGTTGAACGTCATGCTATGATTAGGAACTGTGTGCATGCTTCTTCATCTGTTGCTTTGACGTCTGACATATGGTCTGGTAATGCTAAGGAGGATTACATATTTGTTGTTGCTCACTATGTGAATGCTGATTGGGAGTTGCAAAAGAAGATTATTGGTCTTAGGTTGATTCAAGTTAAGCATTCTAGTGAAAAACATTTCTTCTTCCATTACATCTATGGTTGAGGAGTATGGCTTGATTGATAAGACCTTTTCTACCACTTTAGATAATGCATCTTCTAATGCTAAGGCAATGGAAACTTTGACACCCATATTTGCTGGTTATCTTGGTTTTGATCCTGCACCTGATGATGATGATCCTAATAAAAGAACTTAAAGTCTTGTGCATCAACACTGTGCTTGTGACATTATTAATCTGATAGTCAAATCTGGACTAAAAAGAATCAAACCTTATATAGAGGATTTTAGAACTGCAATTAATTTCTTGAACCCCTCTAATCAAAGAATTGTTATGTTTACAAACTACTGTGAAGCTAAAGGTATGAGACCTAGAAAATTTGGCTTAGACATGGATGTTAGATGGAATGCTACTTATCTCATGCTAAAACACTTGGTTCCTTACAGTGAAGTATTTTTTGTGTTCATAATTCAAATTATGGTACTGCACTGTTCTCTCCAGCTCATTGGCATGTGGCTAGGAAAATATTGAAGTTCCTGGAAGTATTGTATGACTCTACTGTTACACTGTCTGGTGTTTATTATCCTACCAGTCCTCTTGTGCTGCACCATGTTCTGGAGATTGCAACCCATTTGCATGCATGTGAAAGGGATGTTAATCTGAGACCCTTTGTGTACCCTATGCAGCATAAATTTCTTAAGTGTTGGAAGGACATTCCTCTCTTATACTCATTTGCATTCATTCTTGACCCTAGAGCTAAGCTTAGAGGTATGCAAAGTGTCCTCCATTTACTTAATGAATATACTGGTATTGATTATACTACTTACTATGCTAATTTGAAAACTGAGTTGCATAAATTGTTTGAGAAATATTTGAGAAAGTTTGGTGCAGCCAGGTCACAAAGGGTTGCTGGTCCTACCCTAGCCACTGGTAAGAGAAAACAGGCTTGGGGATATTTTTTGGAGGATCAGGTTTACCTGGTCCTTCCACTGGCACTGCCTGTTCTTCTTCTCACTCTACTGCTTCTGAACTTGCAAGCTATTTGGACAGCGACTGCATAACTTCCTATGAGGATGGTTTTGGCATTCTCCTGTGGTGGAAGGACCACAAACTAACCTATCCCATCCTGGCTATTATGGCCAGAGATATATCATATCAGTTCCTGTTTCCACTTATTCTTCAGAGTCTTGTTTCAGTTTATCAAGGAGGATCCTAGAAGAACGGCGCCGAAGCTTGAAACCAAAACATGTTGAGATGCTGACCTTGTTGAAGGACTGGGAGCTTGGAGAGAAGAGGGAACAACATGAAGCTGCTGATACCAAGGAACTTGAAGATGCATTCGAGAATCTGTTCCTAGATGAACCAGAAGGTGAAGATGAGGCATCTGATGGCTGAGAGTGGCATTGGCTGGCTGGGAGTGTTGGAGTACTTTTGTGTGAGTTGAGAGTGGATGTGTCCCTCACTCACTCACTTAGTTTTCATTTGAACATTTGAACAATGGTCTGTAATAACTTTGTTAAGACATTTGGAGCTGGCTACACTCTTTTTTCCTGCCTATGGTTTCTCACAAGGGTGAGTTTTACCTAGATAGGTTTTTAATGAGGCAGCATTGCACAAAACAGCTCATTTTGATATTTAAATCTGTTCTCTTCATCTTGCTGCTGTTTATTGCCTAAGTCATGGCTGTGAATACGTTATATGTGATCTGTTGTGTTGGTGAAACTTCATAGAATTATGTTGTTCATACTTATATGTTTATGGTTGAAAAAATGATTTGAGATGTTTATTTTGAGGTGTTTTTTTTATGTAACGGGTATGGGCTGGCACGGCCCGCTATTTTTGTCGTGCCTCACGGGCTAGCACGGCACGAAAAATGCCCACAGGCCCGTGCCTGGGCCGAAGGCCAGGCCCGCAGGCCGGTGAGGCACGGCCCGCAGGGGACGACGTGCCTCCTTGGCCCGATAGCCATGGTGTCGTGCCGACCTGGCACCGTGCCATGCCGTGCCGTGCCGGCCCGATGCCCAGGACTATCCCTAGCTAGCTGAAGATCTTTAATTTGGAGGCAACACTCACGTTTTACCCCTCATGTTAGTGCAGTGGCTAGCATGCAAGATTTGCATCCTAATATTAGGGTATGTAAGATAGGGAAAAAAAGATCCAAACAAAAAAATCTTCACGATTTAATATGAACAAAATATATATAAAAAAGATTGAAACCAATAAACTTATTAACACTCTTCATGACTTCATGCATGGTTATTAAGTATTGTAGGGTAAGCAGGTAAGAATGGATTCGATTCAATCGATCCAAAAGAATCGTTGCATGCGGATCGAATATAGAGGAGGTGCATCATGCATGGTGGGTACCGGTGGCATGCATGCAGGAATCTAATGCCATATGCCATGCCACGCCCACGTCCTCTTCCCGCTTCGGGAAAGAGGGTTTTTTCTCCCAGTCGGGCTGCTTAGGGCAAGATATGGACGGAGCAGAGAGCAGCAGTTTCTGCGCAGCGCAACGCCGTCCAGTCGTTTCGTTCGTACCACCACTCACCAGCCAGCTAGCTTAGCTCCAACGCCGGAGACCGATGATGGGTCTCCCCTTTATTTTTCCGGCCGGCCTCCGATCCATATGCACTTGCTTTTTACTCCATCTCTAGCTCGCCACAGCTAGGGCGCCCGGCCGGTGCCGCGATCGATCATAGCTAGATCGCATCCGATCCGGCTATTTTTGGGTAAGCAGGATAATAACAGCTCCGGTCATCGGTTAGTGGCGTTTTGCTCGCTCGCTCGCTCCCTGCTGCTGCTGCTGCTGTATTTCCCTTCATTCCCACAGCTTGCTTGCATTATTGTGCCTGTCCTGCTCTGCTATTAAACCACTTTACTCCCCTCATCTATCACGCTGCAAGGAGGGAGCTGATCGAGGAACCACAGATGTATAGGAGCACAGCTCCGTCTCCAAGCTAAGCAAGGTAGAGCGTGGTCTTGCTTTTCCATCTAGCTTAATTACAGGGTTGTATAGCTTTCTGTGTATGTTATGTTTCATGATGTATCAACACATCTATTTCTACCATCAATAAGGAAACTCCAAATCTGCCTGTTAAACACAGCAAGTGCCCCATCATCATATAATTTAATTAAATTTGACCATATATATACGGCTGATCATATATACCGTACCACTCTGTTTAATTTGTTAGCTAGTTACAATACCACTCTATCTCTATGCTGAGAATATGCATGTTTATATATGTAACAGCGCGTACATGTGATAACAACGGGAATAGTTAACAAGCATGCATCCATCTAAACTTGCTTCACATGCATGCACATTATATTTGTTACGACTAGTCCTTATCAAGGCTAGCAGTACTAACACTGGAATCACCATGCATGGCATGACCAAACCATACCGCAAATAAACCGCAAATTTTGGCAAGTTGAAAATGGCACAGCAAATTAAGTTGGATTTCGCTGCACTAATAAATATATACAACGGCCGGAACTGAACGGGTTTCTTATATTCAGTTTATATACACTGAACTGCACATTATCAATTCTTGGAGACACAAAACACACGGAGGGAAAAAGGAGAGGCCATAAACCATAAGGCTTTAAGAGTATACGTAAAGATGTCCAAATGGCTATATATGGTTAGGCAAGATAACAGGCCTCTGGTGCTCAGTGGTATTGGCCTTTTGCCCCTGTGCTGTGCCATCTCTCTCTCTCTCGCTCCTCACCTCTTTTTCTCTCTCCCTGCTGCAGCCTTGCTTCCGATCCCATCCCACACACATCCTTTCTTTCCTCCCCTGCTATAAAACCACCACCTTACCTCCTCACGCTGTAGGCAGCAGCGGGGAGGGATCGGAGGAACCAAAGTAGGAGTAGAGCTCCCTTTCCTAGCTCGCTTTGCAACTTGCAAGTCCAAGAAACTAGCAGAGAGGAACAAGGTAGAGTAGTATCGCTTTTTCCATCTAGGTTATCTCTTTACATGCTAAAAATTTCAGTCGTATTTCTTTGTGCATCAGTTCTGTGATACATCTTGTGATCTGGCATGTGGTTTCTGCGGTGATCGAGATTGATCTCGTTTGTACTTTCTCGCTCCCTTCGAGGAAAGAAGGTCCTGTCTCCTTTTCTGTGTGCTTCAGTTCGAGTTGTTGCAAGGTAAACGATGCCGGCTTCTTCTGCTATAGTCCGACCCGATGATGCTTCTTATTTTCTTGCTAGATTTAGTTGCTTATTGTCGCATCTGATCAATACACAAATTAGTTCTTCTATAGCTGAAGGAGCGAGCTGAAGTAATTAAGAAGATGGGGTTTTCTCTTAATAAAGGGGGGAAAAAAGAGGCTGTGAATCCATCTGATTGCTGGTAAGTCGTTGTTTCGTGTTTTTTTAGCCTCTTTTCCCCCATCTATTTCGCGCCGAGCGGATGAACTCGTAGAGATCTCTCGGTTTAGGTTTACATGATCGTCTTGGCGAGCATCTGTGTTCCTTTCCCTGCCGAGAGAGTATAATGTTTAACGTACTGATGGCGTCTGCCAGGCATCGATCTGCCTGACATCCACTTTTTCGTATATATATATTCAGATTTTGTCCAGCATCCTGTCAGATCATGGAAAATTTGTCATCTTTTCTTGTATATATTCGCTCCTGTCATTTCTGCTGCCTCCAGCGATTATAGTAGTGGAATCATCAATAATCCGTGTTTGTCTGCTTTAATTTCAGCTGAGATCTTCTCCAGCATGGGGAGGGGGAGGACTGAGAACAACACGAGCCGGCAGGTCACCTTCTGTGCTGCTGTCCTCTTCAACGCTGTGGTGGCGCTGATCACCGTCGTCTTGTCCAGCCGCGGCCGCCTCCACTACCACGAGTGCGCAAGCAACAGGTGCGTCAGCCGTGAACGTGAGATGCATTAATATTATTTCATGCTCAAGTGATCTGTTGCCTCACGAATTAATAATTAAGGAAACTTCAAATCTGCCTGATATATATACGGCTGTTTAATTAATTATGGCACTGTTAGTTAATTAGGAGTAGTTATACAGTTGTTGCTAGCTTCTAGTAGATATGCGGAGAACATGCATGTCTATACATGTAAATAAAGCACGTATATGTGATAAACAACGGGAATAACGCTGCATATATATATATATAAATTAAACTTGCTTAGTGTTGCAAGTAGTCCTTTTAGCACTAACGACACTAGAATTACCATGCATGACCAAAACGCAAACAAGTGCAGATTTTGGCAAGAAAGAAAATTAATGATACGGCAAATTAAGCTGCACTGATTAGATTAATATGTAGGTATGTATGTATATATATGTATATACGACGGCCGGAATGGAACGGGTTCTTATATACAACGGCACTTCACATATATTACCAGTGTTCTCGCAGACAGAAAACACCTACGGTGACAAAAAGGAGAGGCCATAAATTAAAAGGCCTCAAGAGTATACGTAAAGATGTCTGAGCTGCTATATGTGGGCAAGCAGATAATAGCTGCGGTCACCACTGTAATGCTGGGCTTGTGCAAGTGCTGCCCGGCCCTCTTTCTCTATCTGTTCACATGATCACTCGAATCCATTCTCCCTCCCCTTGCAATAGTTGCATGCATTGCTGGGCCTGCTAGTGCTATTACCCCTCACGCAGCTAGCAGGTATAGTCCAAGTGTCATGTTGAACTCTTACCTACGCTAGCTGTGTACTGCGCGAACCAAAAATGTATACCCCGGCCCGGCCCTCGTCAAGTCATGATCATAGTCATATATAGGGAATAATTTGAAGCATATATATATATATACATATATATATATATATATATATATATATATATATATATATATATATATATATATATATATATATATATATATATATATATATATATATATATATATATATATATATATACTAGAAGAACTGAAGACGGAAAAACTGAAACATAATGGACCACACTGAGTCTGGCCGTCTGGGTGAAATTTTAACTCATTCAACTTGGCAATATTTCTGAAAGTTTTTGAAAAAAAAAAACCTACCAAAATCGTAGGAATGGCAAGCGCGCGAGGCCTACTGAATTTTGATGTGTTCAGCATCAGTTGCCATTTGTGCACAACGCTTATATAGTTATATATTATGTTTCTACAAACATAATTTTTTTTATTTTTTTGTGAAGTTAAATCCATTTTTGTTTCAAAATATAACGTGGACATTGGTTTGCTATAGATTTATTTATTTACATACTTGTATTGAACACAAACAACAAACTGGGCCTAATTTCCAATGGTCGGGGAATGGGATGGTGGAGCGGGGCGCTTGGGGATGATGGATGGCTCGTGTTGGGTCGGGCTCGGGCCCAACGTACCAATTCGCCACCAGGCCGACCGCGTTGTGTCGATTGATTCTGCATGCTTGGCGTGCATGCAACTGCACCCCACCCACTTCAAGATGGCAACAGGGAATTCCCCGTCAGGGGTTCGCTCACCATCTCTGTCCCCGCGGAGGACAAAGTCCACCCATCCCCGTCCCCGTGAACACTGTCAGGGAGAGTTCTTTCCCTGTCCCCGTCCCCGAGCGGGGAATTTGTCCCCGTGGGGTTCCCCGTCACCGCTTCACCGTGTTACAGAGATGAGGGAAAAAAACTAATTTATGGCATCAAAAATTTGAAATATACATTAACTGTGCAAATATTTCTGGCATGTCCATTGCCAATTAACATTGCTAATTCATGTCTCACAAAACGCAAATAAAATACAAGGCATAAATACATGAAAAACCCAAATCCACGAATATCCATTGCTAAGCATCTTGCCTGTGTTCTGCAACTCAGTGACGAGACCTGGCATTGGCTGCAGCCTACGGGACGCAACAGGTGACTGTAGCAGTCGCTTCCAGCAAAGACATGGAGTCATCTCATCTCCACACTGAGCTTGAGCAGCCAGTTCCTGATCTGAAGCATACATCTTTACTTCTTGAGGGAGCATGGCACGGTGGCACGACGCTGCAAGCTTGCTGTAGGAAGTAGAAGCGCGATTGCAAGGATGTGCGACGGTGGGAGGAACGAGAGAGTGCAGGACTGCAGAAGGGCAGCGGCGCGGCTCGTAACTCAGCTAGGCGAGCGGCGGCGAGCGAGACCTGGGGAGGTTGGAAACTTAGGTTCTGCTGCTTTTATATGCAGCGTTTATGTGGGCTATGAATTATGATGGGCCATAATAGGCCGAGCGGACATGGTTGTGCAGAGCGCAGAGCTCTGTGCGATCTGCGAAGCGAGGATCGGGGATACGGGGACGGGGATGCACTACCGTACCCGACCCCGTGAGACCCGACGGGGACTATTTCTTCCCCGTTTAGTTCCCCGTGGGGACAAATTTGATCCCATCCCCGCCCCCTAACAGGGGAATTCCCCGCGGGGAATCGGGGATCGAGTCCCCATTGCCATCTTTACACCCACTCTCCACTCTTTGCACTGGATCGAGTCTCGTCCGCGCAATGTATATAGCAAGAGCTTTTTACCTATATAGCCTTAGAAAAAATATATCTTTTTTTTTGTTTTTTTCTTGAACTTACCTGTATGACCTTGTAAGGAAATTACCTTCCTTCCATAGCCTTCCGTCAAGTCTGGTAGGGTGTACTGTCAGTTCCCACATTGGTTGGCACGCTAAATGACTGAAATGCTCTCGTGCTTACTTCGTTCCTATCCTCCGGTTCCGCCACATCCAACTAGGACAGAGCGGACCGAGCAGCTTCGAAAAAAAAGGAGCGACGCCGCCGGGAAGATGGCCGCCGCCGCCGCAGGGACCTCCGGCAAGGGGCCGTTGCCGGCCCTTCTGCCACCGGATCCAGGGCCGGCCGGCCCCCCTCCCATCGTCGACCGGCGAGCTCTGCGTGGAGGAGGCACCGCCACCCGACTAGTAGCACGCGTGGCCAGGGCTGGTCCGTCGTGGCCAGCCTGGCTCCCCATCAGGTGGCCCCTCCCACGGCGTGTCCAGAGCCGCCGGCCTCTCCAGCGGTAAGCCCGGCGCTCCACCAGGCGTACAAGCACCGGCCGGAGTTCCTGAGCCGGAGCTGTCCAGAGGGGGTGGAAGCCCAGCCTACGGACCATCGAGGAGCGCGTGCTGCCCAAGAAGACGCCTCATTGGCTCTTCTGACAAGCAAGCTCCCTTCCCTCCTCTGATCCATGAGCCGATCGGCCAGTAGCCAGTAGGTGTTCTGATAAGCTCTGATGATCTATCTAATCCTCTTCGTTCTATCTTCTTTTGGCTTCCTTTCTCTGTCCCAATGAATGCCTGTTGTGATCATGTACCCTGTCAAAATGCATGTACGATGGCGCAACCGAAATTTGCCGTGTAGTTATTCTACTTTAATGGGATCATTAGGGCCTTGTTTAGATTCCCAAATTCCCCCCCAAATTCCACTATGCAAAAAGAAGATTCCCCATCACATCAAAATGTCGGCATATGCATGGAGTACTAAATGTAGATAAAATCAAAAACTAATTGCACAATTTTATTGTACTTTATAAGACGAACATTTTGAGCCTAATTAATCAAAGTTTGGACAATTATTACCAAATAAAAACAAAAAGCAACAGTAATTCGGCACAGTGCCGCCGCCACCAATTCGGCGTATCTAAACAAGGCGTAGAACTGATAGAGTGCTTCGTCATATGTATTACAGTATATGTATAAAAAGTGGAAAGGCCTCCAAATGAGTTTCCATGTTGCCACTGACATTGCACGTTTTCACCGGGCCTGTTAAGCCCGTTCGCTTCGCTGAAAAGCCATGGCTGAAAGTACTATTCGCTGATTTGTTGTGAGAGAAAAACACTGTTTCGACTAAAAAAACAAGCTGAAAAGTACAGATTATAAGACAAATGAACATGACCAAAACTGAAAAATACAGATTATAAGACAAATGAACATGACCAAAACTTTTTATGGCCGATTGTACGATCATGAACGGGACTAGATGTATTCAGAGTTTCAGACTTTTGTGACGAGCAGGGCAGGAAATGTCAGGCTCACTAAGCGCCTCGCCGCCTCAATTCAGCCTCACACGTCAGTTGCTTCCGGAGTGCAGTGCAGGTTTGCCGCTGGAGGGATAAACTCTGCATTTTATTTCCGCCAGGGGTAAAATAAACTCTGCATTTTATTTTTTCACCAGAGGTAAAATAGTCATTTTACTCTTGACTTAACACCGTCAAGTAAAAAAAAAACGGACAGAAGGTCATAAAAGAAAAAGAATTTCATTTCGAGGCCATACAGGTAAGTTCAAAAGAAAAAAAGGGTCATACAAGGAAGAGATTTTTTTCAAGGCCATACATGTAAAAAGCTTGTATAGCAACTGTGAATTTTTGTTTAGTAATTAGCATCGGTTTTTTTTAATGAATTTATTAAAAACATCCTCGAACTTGAATATACGAGACAACTTACCCCTTTGACATTCAAAATCTGATGCCTGAGACAACTTACCCCATTGACCATCTCAAAGTAGTTTTCTTTGGTGGTTTTACTGACATGAATGTAGGGCCCACATGCCCGATGGTCTGTCTTTTTGTTATATAAAAAATCATAAATTTTTTCATACGAAGTTAGATAAATACAAACTTTGTATAAATTTTCTACAAACGTAAACTTGTTTTTGTTTTTTTTTTGCGAAGATAAGTCCATTTTTGTTTCAAAATGGAAAAAGTCCAAATTACTCCCCTTAGATTACCCCCTAAACTTACATTTGGTTCAATTTATTCCCTCTAACTATTTCAGTTGGTCTAGTTTACCCCTTAGCATGGTTTGTTATTTTTGTTTTTTCACGTATTAGTTAAGTCTTAATATCAACTTTTGTGATATAATAGAGAACATCATAAGTTATGTTAGAAAAATATATCTTAATCTTTTGCCACTATTTTGATAGCTCAAGAAATTTAATAATAAATTAACATAATATCGTATAAAACATAATGATGAAAAATTCATAGTGCATTTTTCTAATACAAAATACAATGTCCTCTCTCACAAAATTTGAAACTAAAATATTTGTACATAGAGAAACAAAAAAAGAAAAAACTCTTTAAGGTGTTAGTTGGACCAACTTAAATAGTTGGAGGGAGTAAATTAAACCAAATGTTAGTTTGGGGGTTATTTGGACATAGGTCAAATTTGGAGGGAGTAATATGGACTTTTTCCTTTCAAATATAAGGTGGACATTCTACTTTTTTGAGTGGAATTTATAATATACTTGTATTGAACACAACCAACAAACTGGGCCTAATTTTCTATGGTCGGGGTAGGTATGGCTGGATGCTTGGGGATGGATGAATCTTGTTGGCTCGGGCTCGGGCCCAACGTTCCAATTCGCCACCTGGTCGGCCGCGTTGTGTCGATTGATTGTGCTTTATGAAGCATGCAACTGCACACATCTCACATCTGCACCCCACCCACTGTTTGCTTTGGCGTGGAGAGTGGACTGAATCGAGTCCGTGTCCGTCCGCGGAAGAATAGCAACTGCGAAACTTTGTTTAGCATCAGTTATTTTTTGAATTTAAATTTAAAACACCCTCGAACTTTTTTTTTTGATAAAAGCCCGTAGGCAAGATTTATTGATCGAATATAGTTACATCGATTCATAATAGCTGAACAATAAAACCAGGGAGGTCATCGTCTCAAATACAATTTGCTCTAGAAATCATAGCTTGCCTAGCTAGCTCATGCGCCACTTGATTAGCTTCCCTGCTTAAGTGCTCAATGGATATCTCTCGGAAACCATTCCACACTATATTACATTCGTCATAAATTGCAGCAGTTGAGTTTGCAGTGAAACCCGCGTTCTCCATAACTTCGACGACCTCCATACAATCCGTTTGAACAATCAATCTATTACCCCCAATATATTGAGCTAGCATAAGTCCCTCCTTTAGAGCAAAAGCTTCTGCCATTGGTGCATCAACTAAGAAAGGTATAAAAGTATTTGAAGATGCAATCATACCCCCAGAACTATCTCTTATAATAGCACCTGTGCTGCCGCACCCTCTGTCCTCATCAAAAGAAGCATTGATATTCAGCATAATATAACCTTCACTCGGCTTTTTCCATCCTCGTCTTATCTTACTACCTTTCTTCATAGCCATCTGGTAATTCTTTGTTAACGAAGCAATAGCTAGACCTGATCTTGATGGTGGTTGAACTATCTCTCCATGCGTTAGTTGACGCCGTTCCCACCATAGATACCATCCTCCGATCAGAATGAGTTCGGCAAGTCCTACTTCCGCACTATGAACTTTCTCTCCTCTGAATATTAATTCTTCAAGAACAATGGACCCTGATCGATCAGCTTGTATAAAGTTTCTAATTTTCTCCCAAATTCCAATCGACCTTCATACTGCTCTTGGCCGATCACACATGAACATTAAGTGTTTAATATCTTCCGCTCCATTGTGACACACAAGGCATCCACCATCAGGAATAATATGCCTATTTTCCAATATAGCATTGCACGGCATCAGTCCTCGGAGTGCTCTCCAACCAAATATTTTTATTTTCCCCGGCACTTGGAGCTTCCAAAGGTTTTTCCAGATTTGATGATTGCTAGTAATACCGCCCTGCATTGCTGCAATTCTAGCTCCATATTTCTCCTTCCATTGGCAATGATAAGCTGATCTCATAGAAAACAAGCCGTTTCTATTATAATGCCAGGCCACACAGTCATCTCTCCCTGAAGTAATGGGTATCTGTAATATGTGATTAGCATCAATCTCAAGGATAGAACGCACCAGATCCTCATCCCACGTGGCAGTCACTGGATTGATAAGCTCATCCACTGATCTAACTAAATTGTTTCCTCTTCGTGTCTGAACTTTCATGTCATGGCTGCCGGGTATCCAATTGTCCTCCCAGATCTTGATTTGTGTACCATCGCCAACCCTCCAAATGTAACCAAGTTTGAAACAATCAAGACCAGCTAAGATACTTTGCCAAGTATAAGAGTTTCCACTTTTCATCTTTGCGTTGAGCAGCTTCCCATCAGGATAGTAACGCGCTCTTAATACTCTAGCACACAATGAATCAGGCTCTCTCAAAAGCCTCCACACTTATTTAGCTAGCATTGCCAGATTGAAAGATTGAATATCTCTGAATCTCATACCTCCTGAACCTTTAGGCATACACATTTTCCACCACTCTTGCCAATGCATCCTCTTATGATTATTGTCATCACCCCACCAGTATCGCAAAATAGCATTAGTTATTCCTTTGCATATTTGATTAGGAATTTTAAACACCATCATCGCATATACTGGAATGGCTTGAGCAATAGATTTTATCAGGATCTCCTTACCTCCCATACTCAATAGTTTCTCCTTCCACCCGTTGATTCTAGAATTAACTCGATCAATAAGATGACGAAAGCAATCACTACGATCAGCCCCCACCATCTCCGGTAAGCCCAAATACTTGTCACTAAGAGATTCAGTCATTATGTTCAAAGCTTCACAGACCTCTACTTTGGCATCAACATTGGTATTGTTGGAGAAGAAAATGTTTGACTTTGCTTCACTAACTTTCTGCCCAGAGTTGGCACAATATCTGTTTAAAATATCAATCAAGCAGTCTGCATTCTTCTTGTCGGCATGCATTAGTATGAGTGAATCATCTGCAAAAAGCAAATGTGAAATAACAGGAGCTGTCCTGCACACCTTGACACCCTCCAACTCCCCTCTTTCTTCAGCACCCTTCAGCATACATGATAGGCCTTCTGCAACTATCAAGAATAAATAAGGTGACAATGGGTCACCCTGCCTTAAACCCCTTGTTGGTATAATAGTATCAGTTTCCATCGAATTAAATCGGACTCTATACTTGACCGATTTTACACAAGCCATAATCATCTGCACCCATCTTCGGTCAAAACCGAGTTTCAACATCATTTTCTCAAGAAAAACCCACTCTACTCTATCATATGCTTTATGCATATCCAGTTTAACAACACATAATCCCATATTCCCCTTCTTCTTTTTCATAGAATGTATGCATTCATACGCCAATAAAATATTATCTGTAATAAACCTTCCCGGAACAAAAGCACTTTGATGGTAGCTTATAATATCTGGTAATATAACTTTCAGTCTACTCGATAGGATCTTTGATATTATCTTGTAGACTACATTGCAAAGAGAAATTGGCCTGAACTGACCAACTTTATCTGGGCTCTCTACCTTTGGTATCATAATAACTGTAGTATCATTCCACCCTTCCGAATAGTTAAGTTGTTCATTGCGTGCAGCACTTCATCAATCAACTCCTCTCCCAACATACTCCAGAAACGTTTGAAAAAGATTGCATGTAACCCATCAGGGCCGGGGGCTTTGAGATCCCCAATACTGAATAGAGCTTTCTTCACTTCGTCCCTAGAAAAGGGAGCTAAAAGAAGCTGATTCATATCAGCCATCACCCTGCAGTTTACATCCCCTAGAACTTCCTGATCAACATCATGCACTTCAGACGTAAATAGATTATTAAAATACTCCTTAACCATCTCCTTCATCTCCCCGGCCTCGTCATGTCTTACCCCAAAATCATCTACTAGCCCCTTAACAATATTCCTTCTCCTCCAAGTCGATGCATAATGGTGGAAAAAATTTGTATTGCGATCCCCATGCTTAAGCTAATTCGCCCTGGCTCTTTGCACCCAAAAAATTTCTTCTTGTTCTAGCAAGACTTCTAGACGCAGGAGGATCTCCTTTTGTGCTGCTATTGAATCATCCGTTAACGAACCACGTCTTAATCTTTCAAGCTCTCTTTTCAGCTTTTTCATACGATGAACAGGTTTCTTCAATACCTCACGATCCCAAGCATGCAAGTCATTGTGCACTGCATTCACCTTTGCCATCAACCTTGGGCCATTACCCTGCGCCACAGCACGCGCCCAAGCCGCCTGTACTATTTCCTCTACTGATTCCTCCTTCAACCATCTTGCTTCAAATCTTCTTGGTCTCCCTGCATTAGGAATCTGTTCAGCAGCACTGTTTGTATCAATGATAAGGGGGAGATGATCAAATTTGACCATCTCCCCATTTGTAAGTTGTGCCTCTGGAAACAAAATATTCCATTGTACATTTGCAACTCCTCAATCCAATCGCTCTCTGATTCTCCCTCGCTGCCAAGTAAAAACATCACCCGAAAAACCAATATCAGCTAGCTCACAATCCATAAGAGTATCCTGGAAGGCTTGCAACTGCGCTTGTGATCTAGCTCGCCCCCCTTCCTTTTCATGATGGAATAAGATCTCATTAAAATCCCCTAAAGCCAACCATGGGAGGGACATGTTGTCATGCAAAGACCGTAATGTCTCCCATGTCACACGCTTATGGTCCCATCTTGGCTCTCCATAAATTCCAGTTAATCTCCACTCCACATTACCCCTAATCACCACATCAATGAAATACTGCGAGACACCTTGACACTGAATCACAGTCTCCTTCCTCCACAACATGAGCAATCCACCACTTCGGCCATCACTTTCATTAATTATAAATTGATCACATCCCAACTTTTCAAGATTTCTGCCTTTGTTCTACCTAGATGTGTTTCAGACAGAAAAAACACATCTGGTCTCTCCCGCTTCTGGATTTCCAGAAGCGCACGAACTGCTCGGGCACTAGCAAGGCCCTGGCAGTTCCAAGCCAAGATTTTCATTGTGCCCGGCCGCTCTCCTCGAAGGAGAGCGCCGATCTTGCATTTGTTTTTGTCACTTCATTGTCCTCCTCTCCTCCATTCTTCATTGGCCTTTTATTCTCTTGTTCTTTAATGGGGCTTATAGTTGCATCCTTCTGTGGTGGCTCCAATAGATTGATCTGCATAGCTACTTGCCCCAATTCATTCGCAGCTGTTTCAGCATCATCATATTCCAGCGAAGTATCCATGTCATCTATTTCATCCTCAACTCCAGCCCCTCTTCCTCCTCCTCGTCCTCGTCCTCTGCCACGTCCTCTTCCACCACCTCCTCGCGGATCATCTCTCCCCATCATAGGCACAAACGGAACACGCAGCCAATCTCCCCATTCACAACTATCTTTACTATGGATTCCATCTCCACATTCAGTGACATCATGGCACAAACATCCACTGAAGTAGCAGAACACTGGTAATTTTTCATACTGCACTAAGAATTTCATCTTTTCTTTGAGTGTAATCGGCACCACCCTTACCAGAGGTTTCTTGAGATCCAGCCACACCCTAGCACGCACGTATGGAGTAGAATTGATCTTGCCCTCATTCACCACTACCGTGATGGACTCCCCGACCTTCTTTGCTACTTTCTCCGCCAACTCCCTCTTCTTCATAAGACCCTCTGGTAAGCCTTGGATTCTAGCCCAGATTGGTATCCTATCCAATTTATAAGCAAGAACATTAGATAATCTGTCATATTCCTCCACCACAATTGCA
The DNA here is from genome assembly GCA_022457205.1 of Saccharum spontaneum. Taxonomy (NCBI): domain Eukaryota; kingdom Viridiplantae; phylum Streptophyta; class Magnoliopsida; order Poales; family Poaceae; genus Saccharum; species Saccharum spontaneum. Next base: position 13,977,408 of record CM039610.1, read on the forward strand.
GAACCTCTGAACAACCATGGGCTTCCCTCCATCACTCTCGACCAATCACCAAGGCAGTGCAATTGAGCTAAGAACAAGTTCGGCCCCAGCGACTTGAAGGTTACACCTTGCGCTGCCGCCCAAGCATTTCTCAAGGCGCTAAACAACGCAGCATGGCTGAAGTGTTTCGAGGTATGAACCCTAAACAGAGCTAACTAACGGACATCCTTCACAAGATCTTCCAATTCACTAGAGAGATCAAGATCCTCCTCTTCTTCCCCCTGCAACTTCATACCTGCCAAACGCTCCTCCAAATTGGGAAGCCTTTCTTCCTCGTTCGTTGCCGACTCCTTCCCCTTCTCCTTTGTCTGTTGATCCGCCATGCAAGACCTCCCTGAGGCTCTCCGACTCCTAGCGGAGGAGAGAGCAGGACAGGCACAAAATTTGGGTGGAGAAATCACGTAGATCTCAGCACTTTGGGTGGACTCCGACGGCGCCGCCGGAGGAGAAAGAAACCCTAGTTTTTTAACGCTAGGGGATAATAAGTTTTAACACCCTCGAACTTAATACATGAGACAACTTACCCCTTTAACATTCAATTCAAAACCTGATACCTGAGACAATTTACTTACCTCATTGACCATTTCAATGTAGTTTCATTGGTGGCTTTGCTGACATGGCTGTAGGGCCCACATGTCCGATAGTTTCTCCCTTTTGTTATATATAAAAATTCATATATTTTTTTCACATACGAAGTTGGATAAATACATATTGTATATAAAAATAATAGAGCTTGATGTAGTTTTTTCATACCAATGTTTGCTCAAAGGCCGAGAAGTGATTTTGCTTACTATTTGGCCCAAGTTCGATGGATATCTGGAGGCCGTTCATGAAGGATGGTGCGGTGAGGTCGAGGCCCATGAATCTATGATACCCCTGCCCAACGCTAGACGGCTAGACCCGAGGTTTGCATTGCATGACACTGTCAAAGCCCTACAACGTTGGAGCTGGAAGTCTGTAAAACTAGTTAGAAAATTAAACCTTCATTGCAACCCTGCGACCATGCGGTACCCCTAAGCACACAGGATAGTAGCGGTGGTTTCAAAAAATGTCTTATTTCTAGAACCGGTGGCATAGTAGTGGTTTCAAAAAATATCTCAAAAAATCAATTTGACTGCCTCTGTAAATCATACGTGTGATAGTACAAGCAGGATACCATATTACCGTAGGTTAAGGTCTTTTCCCCCCTAGATGCCTCTTAATCTACTTGTATGGACTGCACTATATTTTTTCATGACTGTCGTGATTAAAATCCAAAAAATATTCATGCACTGATCCATTCCTTTTTGCCTTACAGGTTTTCTAGGCCAAAAATGGCGAGTTTGTTGGTCATGAGTGCTGTCATAGTTCTGGTTATGGCAGAGACGGCCGCCAGCTCGAGCACCTACTGGGCTTTCCACTGTGCAGCTGGCAATTTCACACATGGCAGTCCGTATAGCAAAAGTTTGGAGGCGGTGGCAGCGATCCTCCCCACAAGAGTTGGGTCCTCCCCACTCTTGTTTGCGAGTGAGTCTGCTGCTTCACACGGGGGCCAGGAGGTCTACGCACTCGCGCAGTGCTGGCGACTCTCTAGTAGGTTAGTGTGTAAGAGATGTGTTGTCGCCGCTTTCAGAGACGCCCAGGAACTCTGTCAATCCAAAGAAGGTGCAATCGTCTTCCGTGATAAGTGCACAGTGGCCTATTATAACAAGAAGATTGAGCAGTTCCCCTATGACCCTTCAATGGGTATAGCTGCGAGCAGACTTGATAGCACTCAGGTGGCAATTCAAGGTAGCGAATTCGAGGATTCAGTTGAGAAGCTACAGGAGGCTGTGGTACGTGGGGCAGCAACGTCACCTTCCTCCTACTTTGCCACCGGGCTGACTGAGGTCAAGACAATTGACCTTCAAGTCACACTCTACGCAGCAGCACAGTGCTTGCCATCGATGACAGATCAGGATTGCAGCATATGTCTAAGAAAACTGCTAGAGGCGATGCAGCTTTCTGCTGGCCCCGACCTAACTCCGGGGAGGGTAGCTTCCGTTTGGTGCAGCTACAGGTTTGCCTTCCACCGTTTCTTCAGCGGACACCCAACACTGACCCTTCCAGCAGCGGAGGGACCCGGTAAGACTACATTACGATCTCTTGTTAATTAGCCATTTGTTAATTTAACGACTTACATTTATATGGTTACATGCATCTACAGAAATTGGTCGCCCCCCTGCTTCGAAAGACAGACATAGTGTACCTTCTTGGGGTTGGGTGGCGATAGGAGTGGCTACAACTCTGAGTATCATAGTAGTGGTGGTAGTCCTCGTCTTTTGCTATAAGAAAATATCAAGGCAAAACCTTCCTTCTGGTAAGTTTCCCTAAACAGTTATGCAAATGAGAGACTTAATTCCTGAAATTTCAACTAACAACAATTATAAATGGTTAGGTGAGAGAGAAAAGACAGTTCAGCTAAAGGACAGAACAGGTGAAGAGGCACCTCGTGTCTATTCAGGACAGGTTAGTCAGTTTTGAACTTTTTGTTTAAAAACGTACTCCCTCCGTTCTAAAATAATAAATCAATTCCTAAGGTCAACCAAAGTCAAACTATCTTGAATTTTTAACTTTATATGAAAGGGTAACAACCTATATGACACCAAATAAGTACATAATGAAAATGTATTTAATGATGCATCTAGTGATACTAATTTGATGTCATAAATATTGACATTCTTTTTTATAAATTTGGTCAAACTTAAAATAATTTGGCCGGTTTAAATCACTTATACAAATACCAAGTACATCAGAAAGCTTAAATTGGAAATAGATATGAAATAAAGTGCATATACAGAGTTAGACGTAGAAAATTGTTAAGCACATCTGATTCAGTAGATGTAATTTCAGCTTCCATAACTTCCTCAACTCTGAAATACTATTACTTGTTTGCATCCTCTGATACAAGTTTTCACACGGAACTTGCTTACTAGGTTGATATTTACTAGTTTATACCCAATGTAGACATATTTCTGGGCAAACAATCGGTAGTCCAATTCTCTAGCAAAAACACAGACAGAGCTTATTAAGTACAAATGCTCACCTTCATAATAATATACAAAAACTCATTTATTCTTTATAGGAATTATGGCTCTTCAATACTAGCTAGTTGTAATATATAATGCATTTGCAGCAGATAGTTTAAAAATCAGTAAATATGTCTAACCTCACGCCTTAACATGGAGGCCAATATGTATAAATATGTCTATAAACATCAATAAGGACCTTATTTGAGAAAAAAAAGTGATGAATAATACATGTTCCATTGGAAATGTATGGATCCTAACTCCTAAGCATGGCTATTCAACATTAAAGAAATGCATATAAATCTGATTGTTTGCATTGGGATCTTAAGGTGGAGTGCATACAGCTTAAAATATTTGGAACGAGGCCTGCATGATTTAATGTGAATTAAATTGCATTGCACAAAGGTGGCAAATTTGCATTCCATCATTATCAGCTTTGTAAGCAGAGGAAAAAAAGGACCACTCTAAGCTTATAGTGACATCTTAATGTTTCCTTGCAGTACAGGAAACAATGGAGTAACAGAATACATGGGGGCGAAAATCAGACTAAGAGTAATCGTGTATTCCATCCCTAGGACAGTATCTATAAAAAACAGATAGATAAAAACGTAGCTTTCACCATCATTTTCCACAGAACCAACTCTTCTCTGATCGTGCTCACAAATGAAAGTGAAAAAGGAAGGCCTGTAACAAACAAAATACCAAGAAATTTGATATCTATGATGTGAGTTAAGGATGCCTTGCATTTCCTATCTGCACAGAACGATGCACTTAGCACTGGAAAATCGGTACCAGCTAGAATCTTATATGATAGCAAAATGGAAGGAGTTCGTCACTAGCTGTTGCTTTGACAGGCAACAAATCAAAACCGTTAAACACAAGAAAGAAAAACATAATGGAGAGGAAAGCTAACAATTAAGTAGTACCTTAAATGGAAGAAAGGAAAACTGGAGTGTGTCATCCCTCTTTTTTCAACCTGTAAAAGAAAGCATAAATGCTTGAAGGTAACTAAAGCATGAAGATTTTGGTCGATGAAGAAGGCTGGCGAGTGGGAAGAGGACCCAACCAAGCAAATCAAAGCAGCCCCACCTGACAAAAATTCCCAAACCTACAGTAAAGAAGAGGAAGTACACCAATGCAGCTCTGAAACCTAAGCCACAACCAAGTAAACCTGGACAATATATAATGTCCATGAACCGTTCAGCACGAAAGGCATCTGCATGTTCATCCGATAAGCAAACAACCACAACTCCAAGCATAAAAGAAGAGTGAGATCTCTATCTGCAATTCTCCACATGTACCTTCAGACACTTATATTATGGGTTCTGGTCTGATGTATGGAGCAGAAAGAAGTCTATTTCTATGCAAAGCTATCCATATTTCAAACTCAATTAAATGCACAAATGGCTTGCTGCTGTTGTCTAATTGCAAATTAAGAAAAGTCCCTCTACTATCTTTAGATCTCTGAAATATTATAAATTAAGAAATGTGTGCTTCCTTCGTTCTAAATTATAATTTCGTTCTAAATAATAAGTTATTTTAACGTTTCTAAATACGTATATATTAACTTTTACTGAAACTTACATGAAGATTTTTATTATTATCAACTGAAATCTATAAAACTGATGTGACACTTTTTAAAACAGCGCAATGAAATGCGCCACCGAGAGTACCCTAAGTATTATGAAATTTATAATTTAGAACGAAACTTGTAATATGTAGAGGGACTTTTACTAACCTAGCACCTTTTACAGCAGTGGCCCTGTAGTATGTGCATCTGAAACTTATAATTTTCAGATCCGTTCTAAATCAACGAAACCTACAGAGCATATATTAACTAACTGCTATGCACATATACACATTGAGCAGGAAACAAAGGCGAATTGAACCTGATAATGCTCTAACCTTGGAATGGTTGTGTTGAATTGTTGAGTGCTGAGAAAAAATTATGACTGTAATAATTTCTGTAAAGGGAAATAAAAAAACCTGCTTTTCTTCTTTGTATAGAGCTTCTTGTTTAGTTCTGTTTTGTTTGTCTTTTGGCCTTTCTAGGCCAGCTCCTGCTGTTTGGCATCTTGCCAGACAGGTTTGTACAGTTTTTTGCCTCTTTTAAAAAAAATCTCTACAGTGGGGGCCTCCCCTGCTGTATTTAATATTAAAAAAATGATCATGTAGAAGGCTGGATTGCTAACATAGTTGATAAAGCTGAAAAGAAGGCAAAATAAAAAACCCTGAGACGAGAACGATCACCAGAAAAGATTGGAAAAAAAATCCACATCCTGCAAAATATATGGCTAACGGTTATAGACAAAGATTTGCAGGCATGAATTAGAGATAGGGGAATGGAGAAATCTCACAAAAACCATCCAGCCGTGCGGGGGATGATGGAGTATAGGTGTAGGTGTAGATTAGACAGTGCTGGAGATGCGCAGCGAGGGTGACATGGTGAGGGGACCTATATTTGAAATATACAGCTACTCTTTTGGTGACTGTCCAAATTCAAAATACACAGCTTATGTGCAAGTCTATTAGTTTTACCAGAGTAATCCAGTTTTTACTATTTGCTATTTGCATTTTCTAGATAATCCTTTTTAACAAGCTTTGTTTCTTATTTACAGGTTGAATCACAACCTTCAGCTTTGGATAGCTTTGAAGAGATTGTACAGATGGCGAAGAAGAAAGAAATAGCACTCTTTCTGGACTATGATGGAACGCTAGCGCCAATCGTGAGGGACCCAGAGAAGGCCTACATGTCCAACGAGGTAAATGAGTTAGTATTTCTATTTGGATCTCCAAAGAATTGTGGAAATCTGTATCTGTATTATAAATACTGCTTAGATCTCCTAAGGCTTATAGCAGCCAGTGTTATAAATAGAGATAACAGTGTTTGGATTCTGAATAATAAAAAAAATCAACGAATCTATCTGTTGGGCCCATTATTATTATTTTAGCTGATTCTAATAACCAATTCAAGATCCAAATAGGCACTAAGGATCTTAATGGTAGTTGCTTCCTGTAACTCACACTTTTTCTTTCCAAATCCAAAATTACCAGATGCGTGGAGTTTTGCAAAATGTGGCCAACCTATTCAGAACTTCCATTGTTACTGGGCGAGCACTTGACAAGGTACATTGTCTTCAAATAGTAGTTTTTGTAAGATAATCTGCTACATTCTTTGAAAGGCAAATATGCCTCGACACAAGAAACTCACACAGGAAGCACAAGCGTTTTTGGTGGCTGGAATGACTAGGCCTTTTCTGGTTTTCTCCTCTCCTAATATAGCCAATGTGAGCTACAAATCAGGCTGTGCTAGCCTCTAAAAAATGCAGAAAATCACCAACTAATCAGCCTATTACTTCCTATTACTCCATGCTGAAATTTAGCTAAAGTAAATGCTATGAACCTAGATACCACTGTTTTCAAGTCGTCCGATTAATCGTCCTGGTCGGTCTCAGGTGACCGATCAGGGGTATTGTCGACCTGTACAAGTCGTCCGATTAATCGTGATTAATCGTCCTGGTCGGTCCCAGGTCGACCAGGTCCGACCAGACGATTTGAAAACATTGCTAGACACACAGGATCATTTCAACAATCTCCCCCTATTTCCTGTGTGATGACTTGGAATTGATGCGGACCATTCCAATCCTAGCAAGAAGCACTCCTTGATGAAGTGGTAGCACACATCTATGTGTTTGCTATGCTCATGGAAGACGGAATTCTTCATCAGCGCTAAGGCTGACTTCTTGTCAATCTTGAGCTCGACAGTGCTGGTGTCCCTTCCCTTGAAGTCGCCAAGCAACCGAGCCAACCACACTGCCTGTGTGGCTGCTGTTGTCGCAGTGACATACTCCGCCTTACAGGATGAGAGTGCCACAACCTTCTGCTTGAGAGCAGGCCAACTCACCAAGCTATTGCCATAGAAGAACAGGCCACCAGATGTACTCTTCCTAGTGTCAACATCGCCAGCAAGGTCATTGTCGCTGTACCCAAAGAGCCGTGCCTCACCTGTCCTCCTATAGTGGCAGCCAAGACATAGAGTCCCAGCCACATAGCGCAGGATCCGCTTCACTGCCGCCATGTGTTCCTCCGTAGGCCGCTCCATGAAGCGACTCACATACCCCACGCTGAACGTGAGGTCCAGCCGCGTGTGGACGAGGTAGCGAAAGCTTCCAATGATCCTCTGGTACAGAGTGACATCCACCTCCGCTCCTGTGCTGTCACGGCTCAGCTTGAGCCGCTCCTCCATGGGGGTGTGCGCAGGATTGCAGTCCTGCATCCCTGCCATCTCCAGGACGCGCTTGGCATAGTGTGCTTGGCAGAGTGATGCTGCTGCTGCTTTGCTGTACCTTGATGCCAAGGTAGAAGGGGAGCAGTCCCAAGTCGTTCATCCTGAACCTTGTCTTCATCTCCGCCTTGAAGCGGCTGATCTCCGCCTTGGCCAATCCAGTGATGATCATATCATCCACATAGACCCCGAGGAGCAGCAGTGAGTCGCCATGGGTTTGCCGGTACATGCTCGTGCGGGCTCTGCTCGAACCTGAGAGCTCGCACTGTAGTATGCAGCTTCTCGTTCCAAGCCTGCGATGCTTGCCGCAGCCCATAGAGTGCCTTCTCTAGGCGCAACACCTTGTGTTCAGCTCCGGCGACGGTGAAGCCTAGTGGCTGCGCACGTAGACTTCCTTCCCCAAATCGCCGTTGAGGAAGGCTGACTTCACATCCATGTGATGCACCGACCAGCTTTCTTGTGCAGCCACAGCTAGCAGCAGCTGCACGGACTCAAGGCGAGCCACGGGCACGAACACCTTGTCTAAGTCGATGCCGAACTGCTGCACGTAGCCCTTGGCGACGAGGCGAGTCTTGTGCTTGATCACGGCTCCAGCCTCGTTCTTCTTGAGCTTGAAGACCCACTTTAGACCAATGGGGCGATGCCCATGAGGAAGCTCCACCAGCGACCATGTGTCGTTCTGCTCGATGGAGTTCATCTCCTCACTCATGGCCGCCTGCCATGCTGGGTCGTGCTCTGCTTCGGCGAAGGAGAGAGGTTCGCCCTCCTCGCTGGCTAGCAGCAGCCCCTCGTCATCGAAGACGCGACTGGCAAGGCCAGGCACCTCTACCCTTCCAAGCACGTCGTCGATATGACGGTAACATACAGGGTAGGTGTTGTGGTACGTGTCCAGCTTGGAAGAGTCATTCCGCGGCGGACTAACGAACTCCGGACTGACCCGAAGCCTGGAGGCACATCCAAGGCGGGATCCGCCCCTACTGTAGTCAGTGCTGGAGCAGGCAGAGGGGACGCCCCTGCAGTCACAAGCGAAGGGGCGGTAGCAGGACCCGGCGCAAGATCCGCCCTAGCAGGCGTGGGAGGGCCCCTCGCAGTAGCGCGCAGAGGGGCGGGCGCGAAAGGCCTCCTGCAACCGTGGAAGGTGGCGCCTCGGGCGTGTGCCGCGAATCGCCACCCCTACGCTCGCAGGCGAAGGAGCGGGAGCGGGAGTAGGTGCTGACGTGGGAGCCGCCGCCCTTGTTGAAGGGCCTGATGTGGGCTCGTGTGAATAGATGTAGTTGACCATCCTGCCCACGTGGAAAAAAGTTGACTGCCGAACCAACTCCCAACGACGTAGCCTCCCGGTCCCAGCCGACATCCTCATTGAAGACGATGTTGCGGGAGATGTGGACGCACTAGGACGACCAGGGCTCGAGCATGCGGCCTTGGAACCTTCCTTGTAGGCGATGAAGACCATTGGGGTGCTGCGGTCGTCAAGCTTGCGCAAATTTGGCCGCTTATCCTTCACATAGCCCAGACAGCCAAACATACGTAGAAAACTCACCGCCGGCTTGCGCTCGTACCATGCCTCAAAAGGTATCTTGCCATCGAAGCTCTTCGTCAGCGCCCGGTTGAGAAGGAAGACTGCCGTGCTCACAACCTCCCCCCAAAACTCAGGGGGCATCTTCCTCTACTTTAGGAGGACACACGCGGTGGCGAGGATCGACTAGTTACGCCTCTCCACCACACCGTTCTACTGTGGCGTATACGGCGCACCGTGATCCTCACCATGGTGGGCGAATTCAGCGAATTTGACGGAGGTGAGCTCGTCGCCGTTGTCCGTGCACAGGACATGGAGCTTCTATCTGCTTTGCACCTCTGTAGCAGCCTGGAACTTCTTGATTGCCGCTGCTGCATCACTCTTAGCAGCGAGAGACACCAGCAACATAAAGCGGCTCGCGTCATCTACCAACAGCAAGAAGTAACGACGCCTGCTGGGTGTCGCCGGTGTGATGGGGCTGCATAGGTCGCTGTGGACAAGGTCGAGGACATCATCTGTGCAGTACTTCGCCTTAGCTTGGAATGGAGCCCGACGATGGTTCGTCGTGATGTAGGTGTCGTAGAGCTGCTCCACATGCTCCAACCACGGCAGGCCACGCACCATGTCCTGGCGACCAAGCTGATGCAGCGAGTTAAAGTAGATGTGGCCATAGCGAGCGTGCCAACGCCACGCTTCATCGTCATGCTGCATGGAGAGACAAACCAGGTGAGCGACGTCGAGGTGTAGAATGTACAACTGATTCTAGCCGCGGTTCACCCTTGCAATGAGATGTGCTGGTGATCCCAAATATGCAGCATTCCATCCTTGATGTTCACCTCCAAGCCGCACTCGTCAAGTTGACCGACGCTGATGATGCTGTTCTTTACGTGTGCGATGAAGTAGACGTCAGAGGGCGCCTAGTGCTCACCATTCTTCCCATCGAACAGCCCAGTGCCGCAGCCTTGGATCTCGACGAGCGTGAAGAAGGCGAAGGCACAGCAGCTTCGGCGAGAAGATGAGGTGCTGGCATTCCATGACAGCAAGGCAGTGGAGGACTTCGTGCTGCAGCTGCAGTCGCTGGTCAGCCAGCTCACGGTTCTTGGTGTCGTCATTGGTGACGAGGAGGTCGTCGCCAAGTACCTGTGGGTTGTGCCCACCAAACCAAGTATGTGCAGATCGTGTTCTTCACTGTCGACGCTCTCCATAGATTACGTGATGGTGCGCTTGAAGGTGGTCGAGGACCGCGTGGAGGCGACAATGACGACAATAGGCGGCAAGCTGCTGCTCACCGAGGAGAAGTGGGCGGCTCAGGGAAGGCTCCTCTGGGTTGTCCAGCCGCGGTGGCGTGGGGAGGCGCTGCGGCAAGCATTCGTAGAAGAAGAACGGCGGCGACGCGCCCGTCCCCTCGACAAGGACACTTGTCGTAGGTGCTAGAAGACAAGCCATTGGGCCCCGAGATTGCAAGAATCCCATGGAGTAGGCACATCTCGTGGCTTAGGCGGAGGATGAAGAGCTGACGCTCCTCATGGCGTAGATTCTGCGCTCAATGACGCCGTGGAGCTGGTTCCGACATTGGAACAAAGAAAACAGGGGATCTTCCTCGACGATCACGCACGAAAGTCAACCTCAGTTCGAAGGCGGCAGCGTCAAAGAGCGGTGCTGGTATCTACACACATGTGCTAGCAACCACATGATTGGCAGGCGAGAAGCCTTTGTTGAGCTCCACGGTGGCGGGGTTGGATCCGTGAAGTTCGGCGATGGCTCGATGGTGGACATCAGCGGGCATGACACGGTGTTGTTCAAGTACCAAAACGGTGAACACCGCGCACTAATGGAAGTCTACTACATCTCACGACTCCAGTCAAACATCATCAGCATTGGCCAACTTGATGAGCGAGGATGCCAAGTCCTCGTCGACAATGGCATGCTCCGGATCCGCGACCGGGAGCGACGCCTCCTCGTCAAGGTAAAGTGGTCAAGGAACCGGCTGTACATCCTAAATCTTCATCTCGTACAACCGGTTTGTCTTGCAGCAAGGGCGTCCGAGGAGGCGTGGTTGTGGCATGCTTGCTTCAGGCACCTGAGGTTCGATGCGCTTGGGAGGATGGCAAAGGAAGAGATGGTGCATGCCTCCCACACATCAAGCACGCTGGCGAGCTGTGTGACAGCTGCCTAGCAAGGAAGCAGAGGAGGCTGCCTTTTCCCAAGGCGGATAAGTATCGCGCTGGCAACATGCTCGAGCTTGTCCACTGCGACCTCTAAGGGCCAATCACTCCGGCAACGCACGGAAGGTGGTGCTACTTCTTGCTGCTCGTGGATGAGTACAACTTTTTCATGTGGTTGCAGCTCCTAGCGAGCAAGGACGAGGCGGCGGCAATCAGGAGATTCTAGGCTCGGTTGGGAGCAGAGTCGGGGACGAAGCTACAGGTGCTAAGGACGGATCGTGGAGGCGAGTTCACTTTAGTGGAATTCACGGAGAACCGTGCCGATCGTGGTGTGGTGCGCCACCTCACCGTAGTAAAATACGGTCGTCGAGTGGCAGAATCAGACCACCATCGGCATGGCGCAAAGCATGATTAAGGTGAAGCAGATGCCAGCGAAGTTCTTTGGGCGAGACGATGTCCACAGTGGTGTTCATCGTCAACTGTGCGCCGACAAAGAGCTTGAAGGGCATGACACCATTCAAGGTGTGGCAAGGAAGGAAGCTCGTCGTCTCGTACGTTCTTGATGACAATCGGGTGCGTCAGCCATGTCAAGGCGACAAAGGGTGTGTCGGCCATGTCAAGGCAATGAAGCCGCACCTGTCCAAGCTGGAGGATAGGAGCACGCTGATGGTGCTCCTAGGGTGCGAGGCCGCCAGCAAGGCATACCAGTTGTTCGACCCGCACGGAGGCAAGGTGGTGATATCGCACGATGTCATGTTCAATGAGAAGGCAGCCTAGGACTGGGGAAGTCTAGGCACGGGGCATGGGGAAAGTCGACAGGGTGCACGACACCTTTGTTGTTGAACTCTTGTCATCCATGGTAGTGGTGCGGGTTAGGAGGAGACAACTTCGGGCACGATGAGTCCAGGTGCAAGCCCGGGAGCGCAGCATCGACGGAGGCATCGTCCCCGGATGGGTATACAAGAGCGCCTACTCTGGGCATGGACAACATGTCGCCGAGTGTGCTAGTGCAGACACCATCGCTGTCCCCTACTCTGGCAGAACAGGGGACCCCTCTGCCGATCCCAGTCAAGTTTGCGTCTCCGCCAAGCGACGTGCATGCCCACGTCGACACATACCATAAGGGAAAGGAGGTGCGTTTCCACACCATGGAGAACCTCGTCGATGACACCGCAATCCCAGGCGTGGCAAGCAGAGTGCTCTACGACAAGGAGCTGCTGCTTGTGAACACCAAGGAGCCTCCCACGTTTGTTGACGCGAAGCGTGATCAACAATGGCGGCGGGCCATGCTCAAGGAGATGAAGGCGATCAAAGAAAAAGGGTAGCTCGTTGATCCACTGCTTGGGTGCCAGCCAATTGGGCTCAAGTGGGTCTTCAAGGTGAAGCATGACGAGCATGGCGCCATTGCCAAGCACAAAGCACGACTCATCGCCAGGGGCTTCGTCCAACGGGAGGGGATTGACTTCGAGGAAGTCTTCGCACCGGTGGCGAGGATGGAATCCATCTGCTTGCTGCTGGCACCAATAGCGGCGATGGACTGGCGCGTCCACCACATGGACGTGAAGTCTACCTTCCTCAACGGCAAGCTCTCAGACATGGTCTTCGTCAAGCAGGCACCGGGGTTCATCGTCAAGGGGCAGGAGCACAAGGTGTTGCAGCTGCGCAAAGCTCCACGGGCTGTGGCAGGCTCCGCGGGCCTGGAACGCGACGCTCCGTGAGCTAGGGTTCACCAAGTGTGCCACCGAGCACGCGCTCTACACATGAAGACGGGGGAAAGAGCATCTCATCATCGGCGTGTACGTGGATGACTTGATCATCATCGGAGCGTGGGAAGAAGAAATCTATGGCTTCGAGCGCGAGATGGCGACTCGATTTCATATGAGTGATCTCTGTTTGCTTACCTACTACTTCATGATAGAGATGAAGCAAGGGAGGGACTCCATCACCTTGTGCTAGCGCGCCTACACAGGGAAGGTGCTGGAACGGAGCACCATGGCAGATTGCAAGCCGTAAGCGACACTGATGGAGGAAAGGCTGCAGCTATCAAAGGTAAGCACCACGGTGAAGGTGGACGTGACGCACTACCAGAGCATCGTCGGCGCATTGCGCTGACTCACATACGGCTGGACATCTCGTTCACCGTCATGTATGTGAGTAGGTTCATGGAGGATCCTCGAGAGGATCATTGGGTTGCAGTGAAGCACCTGTTGCGCTACATCAAGGGGACGACAAGCGTGATTTTCCCTAGACCGGTGGAGCAAGTCTGCAGCTGAAGGGCTTCAGCGACGTGGACATGCCGGGTGACATTGATGGGTGAAACGGTGTGCTCGTCTTCCTCAACTCGTCACCATTCACGTGGCAGTCGCAGAAGGTGGTAACGCTGTCGATGTGTGAAGCAGAATACATTGCAGTGGCCACGGCGGTGTGCCAAGGTGTGTAGCTGTGCCGATTGTTGGGCGAGCTCGTACGGGAAGAAGCTTGCCCACCAACTTTGATGGTGGACAATCAACCTACCATGGCCCTCGCCAAGAACCCTGTCCTCCATATCCGGAGCAAGCACATCGACATGAAGTATCACTTTCTTCGTATTGTTCCGATAGAGGACAAATCATCCTCGAATTCGTTGAGACTGGCAAGCAACTCGCAGACATCCTCACCAAGCCACTTGGGCGCCTTCGGTTCTCAAAGCTGAAGAGCAAGATTGGCATGGTGGAACTCAAGTCCAAGGAGAAGTAGCAGGGTTAGGGGAAGATTTGTAAGATAATCTGCTGTATCCTTCTCATGTTTTGCTGCAGTAGGGAGTTGGCAAAGGTCAACCTTGCTGTCTTTTCTATCTACTGTAACAGTACGGCAATAGTGCCAAGTAGTGGCTGATCTTAGCCCAATAGTAGATAGCTGTAGGAAGTAGTGGCTATAGTAGAAGTTATAGTAGCAGCGTACCCTGTAGTTGGTAGCTAGAGTTGTATATAACCAGCTTGCTTGGCAAATGAAAAGCAGTTCAGTTGCTGCACTAGCAGAGGTGTGCTAGTGCTGTGTTCTGTGCTCACCCCCCCTTCTTCAACCTCTAGCTATGTGTGTTGTGTGTGTGTGAGCTGCTGCTCACTTGTGCAGGCCGGCCCAATTCCAACAGTTTTTTACTTTACAGTGCTCTATTTGTCAAAATCTCGTATCCCTTGTATTTAATATTTACCAGCTGGATTTTTTTTTGTAGGTCTTTGATTTCGTAAGGATCAAGAATATCAGCTATGCTGGCAGCCATGGAATGGACATAAAGATAGCGACCTCGACTACAGAGTTTGCGAGCACTAGCGAGATAGTAAGTACTGCATAATTTTGTAGTGTTATTAAGGCACTAGCAAGAAAGTAAGTACTTTGCACAATTAGTGCTTAGCTTAATGCAGAACTTCACTGGACTTATATATTTATTGTAGGTCGAAGAAGATTCATATCAGCCAGCGGAGAAATACATCGACGTGATCAATGAGGTATTGTATATATCTAGACTAGAAATAGAAAATTAGGATGAATTTAGCTATAATCAATTAGATTCTAACACACATTATCAAATAGGTTCATAATTTTCTAGTGAATGCAACGGGAGAAATTAATGGCGCAAACATAGAAAACAATAAATACTGTGTCAGCCTCCACTATAGGAATGTTGCTGAGGAGGTAAAGTTGGTCCTTAATTTTATTATTCTTGCGATTTTCCTACTTTCTGGTAACCAGCAATAATTTATATAAATTCATTAAATATTTGATTTCTTCTTTGCATTACAGGACTTGCCCCGTGTTCGACGGGTCGTCGACGAAACCTTAGAAAACATGAAGGATCACGTCGAGCTTATTACAGGAAAAATGGTAAGCTCTTCTAACTATATGGATAACCAAACTAACATATAAATGCATAATTTTAGATGAAGTTTCAAATCCACACTGAATTAATAGCAAAACATGAAAGTGATAAAGAAACCTAACAAATGATGATTTGGTTCATCGTTCATCCTCATCTCCCATATCTTCATTAACAATAGCATGTGAAGCTAAACATAAATGTACAAGTTAGGCGTCTAATAATATTAGAAATGCAATCTAATGTAAGATAAAAAGAGGTAGCTTTTTAGAGATTTTAGTTATTGAAAATGGTGTAAAGTATATTCATCTTTAATGTTTGCAAAAATATTAGTTGCATAATAGGCGTAGGAGCAGAAGATAAAAAGGATGTCAAAGCCATACTTCTGTAGATGGTATGTGTAAGATGGATTAGGCACAATGAATAATAGATTGATTATGGAGGATATGATGTTACACATATATATAGGCAAGGATGACCTATGGTTTATAGAAGTAGACCAAACAATCATGATCCTTGCCTACAAGATCAATCTATCCTATCGGCGGAAGGCCCAACAAGAGGAACCAGATGACAGTCCTAGAGGTTGTCATACCCCTTTGTCTAACATGCCCCCGTAGTAGAAGCATCAGCACAGCTAAGCTAACATTGAGACTGGACCAAAATTTGCTGAAGATGGAGATCGGAAGCCCTTTGGTGAAGATGTCAGTGAATTGCGACGTTGTGGGAATATGCAAAACCTTGATGTCACCTAGAGCCACACGCTCACGGACATAGAGAGGATCAATCTCAATGTGCTTGGTGTGCTGATGCTGAATTGGGTTGTTGGACATGTAGACCATGCTATATTGTCACAGTAGACAAGCGACACACGACGGAGTGGGGTGTGGAGCTCAAGCAATAGCTGCCACAGCCAAGTGGCCTTGGCAACGGTGTTGGCCACCGCACAGTACTCAGCTTCGGCAATAGAGCGAGACATAGTGGACTGGCGCTTGGAGCACCCGGAGACGAGGTTGTCCTCAAGAAACACAGCACAGCCCAATGTAGATTTACTTGCATGCCCAATCAGCTTCCGACTATACCAAGCCCTTTGGTGAAGATGTCAGTGAATTGCGATGTTGTGGGACATGCAAAACCTTGATGTCACCTAGAGCCACGCACTCACGGATGAAGTGAAGATCAATCTCAATGTGCTTGGTGCACTGATGCTGAACTAGGTTGTTGGACATGTAGACCGTGCTATGTTGTCATAGTAGACAAGTGACACATGATAGAGTGAGGTGTGGAGCTCAAGCAGTAGCTGTCGCAGCCAAGTGGACTTGGCAACGGCGTTGGCCACTGCACAGTACTCAGCTTCGGCACTGGAGTGAGAAATAGTGGACTAGTGCTTGGAGCACCAGGAGACGAGGTTGTCACCAAGAAACACAGCATAGCCTGATGTAGACTTGCGTGCCCAATCAGCATCCGAGTATGCCAACAGGTAGACTGTGAAGGCGGTCAAAGAATGAGTCCCGAATCAAGCGTGCCCCTGATGTACCGAAGGATGTGCTTCAGAGCAGCAAGATGAGGTGCCCGAGGATCATGTATGTGAAGGCAAACCTGAGCATAAGAGATATCTAGTTTGCTTCGATTGCAAGACTTGCAATCGGCCATGCTAGCCCAATCAAGAATGTCCAACATGTACTGCCGCAGATGAACACTCTGTTGCCATGTCACTGAACATGCACCCCAAGAAAGTGGTGAAGAGGCCCTAGGTCCTTCATAGAGAACTCGAGTTGCAGAGCTTCAATAACACGCCGAAGAAGGGACAGTGAAGAGGCAGTGAGGATGATGTCATCAACATAGAGGAGCAGGTACACTGTATCGGCTCCGCGATGATAGGCGAATAGTGATGCATCAGACATGGCCTCAATGAAGCCTAGGGTGACGAGGTGAGTGGCAAAAGGTTATTCTAGGCCTGCCTGTTTCAGAACGTAGAGTGATCTGTTCACACAACAGTAGGCTCCTCAAACCCTGAAGGCTGCGAGCAGTAGACCATCTCGGAGAGCGTCCCATGGAGGAAAGCATTCTTGATTTTGAGCTGGTGGATGGGCCACAGATGAAACAACGTCAGGGACAACAGAGTATGAATTATTGCCTATTTGATCACCGGGCTGAAAGTCTCACCGAAATCAAACTCCAGGCTGCTGGGTGAAGCCACAGAGAAGCCAACACGCCTTGTAGTGATCCAAGGACCGCCAGCTAGCAGCTTGTGCTTGAAGATCCACTTCCGAGTGACAGTGTTCGCACCAGGGAGCGCGGCACCAAATCTCAGGTGTGATTCTGAAGCAAGGCAATGTGCTCTTCCTCCATAGTTACCCGACAATCGGGGTCAGCAAGGGTGCTACGGAAGATCTTCGAAATCGGCGAGAGCAGCGTGGTACGCGGCGAGTATGTGGTACCTGGCCTTGCCACAAGTTGTCATGGGGCGCTGATTAGTAACCAGGGCGACAAGAACAACACCCGCAAGATCAGTACCAGCAGGGGTAGCAACACCAGCGGGAACTGTACCTGCAGCGAAGGCAGCGGTATATCAGGGGCTGCAGACCTCGTGGGCAGAGGTACAGCATGTGCTGGGACGGAGTCCGAAGGCGGTTCGGCAAGAGTAAGCGGAAGTAGCATGCTAGAGGAGCCGCAGGTGCTGGTGCTGACTGACAAGATTAAACAAGGCCGAACTCCCGCGAAGCAATAGGCAGACGCGCACGGCTGTGCTGGCTGTGCGGGGCCTCTAGGGACGCACGTGGCTTTGCAGGGTGCTCCTGGGACGCTCGTGGTAGTGCAGCAGTGACGTCTGAGGCCACACATGGCTATGCAACGGCAAGAGCAGTGCCCAAAGCCACCACAGTGCACTCAGTGTGCTGCAGAGGGCGTTAAACCTACAGGGAGCAAATGGTGTGTCGGGCCAATGGGCATCGGCACGATGTTAGTGAATTCATCCATGAAGGTGGTTCGCCGAAGCCATAGGAGCTAACTGAGTCGCAAAGGGAAAACAATGATCATCAAAGATGACATGTCTTGGAATGATGACCCTGTTGGGTTTTACATCAAGACAATGATACCCTTTGTGGTTATCGGAATAGCCAAGGAAGTGCATAACGCTGATCGCGGAGCAAGCTTATGCGCGGGCGGTGGTCGAGAGATTGGGGTAGCAAGCGCAGCCAAAAACACGAAGATGATCATATGCAGGCGTAGAGCCGAAAAGGGCTTGGTGTGACATAGAGAGGTCATGTGTCTTGGTGGGTAGGAGGTTGAGCAAGTAGGAGGCGCGGTGCAAGACCTCAACCCACTAGGAAGGTGGAACGGAAGCCTGAAATAACAAGGATCACATGCTCAGCATTGCCGTTTTGGGCGGATGTGTAGGGACACAACATCCAAGGTGGATGCCATGGGTTAGGAACGTACGGGCGCTGGAGTTGTCAAACTCGCGGCCCTTGTTGCACTGAACCGCCTTAATTGTGGCACCAAACTGGGTGGACAACAAAGGCGAAAAAGTTAGAAATCACAATGAATGAGATCAAACTTATTATTTGCACACGATATAGACACATGAAAAGGAAACTGAACATGACGCCCAAGCTGATACGCATGACACACAATAGAATTGTTGTCTTTATTACATGGCAAGATTAGAGACGCATGCACAACGCTAGAGAGCTTCAAGGCCCAGATGTCCGATACAACAATGCAGAAGAAGTGGCATGGAAGGCACCAGCGGCAGGAAAACGCAACGAGTAGAGGGGTCCGGAGCTATTGCACCTAACGATCATGTTCTAAGACTGAAGATTCTTCACAGAACAACAGAGAGATTCTTAATAAGGTTCGAAGAAACAAGAACATTATTAAGATGGAGACCCAGGGAGGGTAGTGGCACCAGTGGAGGTAACAGGAAGGAGGGAACCGTTACCAACAACAATTGAAGAAGGAACAGGGTATCGTGGAGGGGAGGTATGTGAAAGAGTACCGGCATCGGAAGTCATGTTTAAGGTAGCTCCAGAATCGAAGTATCAGTCTTGCTACGACACTGTTGCAGCGTCATGGTATTGAAGGAGCATGAGGGCCTATCGGACCCATCCTGGGGCAGCCCAAGGATTAGAACTAGGAGGCAGCGAGGGTTCCCAATAGCTCTGCGTGCTAGCTAGCAGGGCGTCGGTTGCTGGTATCGCGCCTGTGCCGGCGTTCTAGGACGTAGTGGCACCGCTAGTTGGCAAGGGCGCAAGCGGAGGGCGTGGATCGTACATCAGGATGGAGCCGACCCCCAAGTGGAGATGGGTCGGCCAGGGCATGCCGGCCATGCCCTGGGAACGCCTAGGTCGCCTTGACTGCACCCCCCTAGCCACGGTCAGTGCTCATGCTACCTCTCTTGCCCTACTTGTTAAGAGGGGCACCCATAGCCCTAATGTTCCCCTGTGATGGACGAGGCTATTCGAGGCAGGAATCGGGGGTCAACGCAGTACACCTGGTTGATTTCTTCCAGAAGGAGATCGTTGTGCGCCTCCACAAAGGAGGGGAAGGGGCACCCACGCTGAAGATGAAGGCTGATGGAGGCGAACTTGTTGTTGAGGCCACGAAGCAAGGTGAGGACGGGAGTGTGGTTAGGGACGTGCCATGCCCTTGAGGTGCCTGCAGTAGTCGATGATGGACAGCCAACCTGGCCAAATGTCCAAAACTCGGCGTCAAGATGGAGGGCACGAGTTCCTGAACTGGGTCTCCATAGCGAGCCATGCCAAGTGTGCCGTGGATAGGGGCGCCATGATCAATTCGACCAACTCGGAGATGGCACCGTAGTTCTAGGACTTGACCATGTAGTCCATGCGAGTCCTATCTGGGAAGGTCGGATTGGGGTCGTTCCGAAGCATGTGATCCTCGAGAGAGAATTTCCTCAAGGCGAGAAGGAAGAGCTCATGCCACCGCATGTACTAGCCGGAGGAAGGCTCAAGGATGATGCACAAGGGTCCTCATGTTCTAGACACCGACCACTGAGAGTGCAAAAGGACTGAAGGAGGGCATCATGGAGGGAGGACGGACCACCGTCATCCTCCGTCCCGACACATTCGGTGGCGGATTGCTTGGCAGCAGTGCGCTCCCGATCCGCAGCCTCCTGGCACGCTTGGGCAACGGTGGCAATGCGCTCAAGGGGCTCACCGCGCTGTTTGGCGATGGTGGCCAGGCGGGCCTAAGCATCGCGGGCCATCTTTTTGGCGAAGGCGGCAGCATGGCATCACGCTCGCGGGCAACACGCTCGTGCTCGGCAGCAGCAGCGTGTTCAGCTAAGTGCGCTCGGCGACGGTAACATCGATGCCCTTGGAAGGGGAGGAGGGTGCCGTCGGGAGCCTGTCATCTGGGCAGTGACGGCCATGGAGGAGGGTAGTGCTAGAGAACAAAGGAGGCATTCCTAGGCAGCAGAAGAGGGGCCAGGAGGAACCTGGGCGATTGATACCATGTAAGATGGATTACAATAAATAATAGATTGGTTATGGAGGATATGATGTTACACATATATAGGCAAGGATGACCTAGGGTTCATAGAAGTAAAACCAACAAACGGTGAACCTTGCCTAATCAAGATCAACCTATCTATCCTAGCTATACGGGAGCAAGGCCCAACAGGGGCGCACAGGCTCAGCAAGTGGAATCGACAGCAGTCCTAGAGGCTGCCATACCCCTTTAGACATTTGCAAAATTTGCCATAACTGGGCTTCGCAAAATTTGCCATCAGGCTCACAAATCATGGACTTGGACGGACCCACAATTTACAGACTCAGTGGCAATTATAATCAAGGTCATGGAGGCAACATTTTGGCAAATTTCCAATTATTTCTTTGTCTAACAGTATGCACAGCTCAAATAGTAGGAATTCAACAATGAAAATTTGAAATAGAGCTTGGGAATTCAAATTTGGGAATGGAGAATTTACCTACTGCTGGAGTGCTGACTCCAGCCGCTGTCGTGTGCTGGCCTACTGGGTGCTGCATTAGTACTCGGCTGCTGCTGTGTGGGCTGCGGCTCTGCTCTCCAATGTGGGCATACGGGAAGACTCACTAACTGCAATGCCAGCGGCGGCATGCAGTAATGCCTCGTCGCCGCGCAGCGGCCGCGGCCGGTGTCCCCTCCACCACCCCCTGGCGGCAGAGGACAGCAGGAGCAGCCGGCCCTGCTCCAATTTGGCGGGTCATTGTTTGCTGAGGCCCAATTCCTGTGGCTCTTGCACGCTGCCGCCGTCTCCGATCTAGGGTTCGAACCACGGAAGGAACTAGGAGAGCGCGAGTCGTGGATGCCGGTTACGGTTAGGCGTACGCCTGCTTTTTTGGGCCCAATTTGCTTTATTGGGCTGGCAAGTATGAAGTGGAAGATATGTTGGGTCGTGGGTAGGGCCACTTCGACTTGGGCCGGAAAAACTAAAAAGTTAAGAGGATTTTTAAGGCATGCCTAGGCCCCACACTTAGGCACATCCACCCTC
The DNA here is from genome assembly GCA_022457205.1 of Saccharum spontaneum. Lineage (NCBI taxonomy): Eukaryota > Viridiplantae > Streptophyta > Magnoliopsida > Poales > Poaceae > Saccharum > Saccharum spontaneum. Next base: position 13,998,809 of record CM039610.1, read on the forward strand.
TTCTTCTCAAAAAAAAAAGGCACATCCGCCCCTTCAACAAACTATATCTATGGCCATTTCATCATAAAGCTAAAACAATTTTATGTAGCAAAAAAAACATTCACAAAATCGGAATCGTATCGTTATTTCTCTATTTGGATGACAAGTGTATTTTTGCTAAAGTCATAATTTCATCGCTCTCTATTTTCCTGAAAGTTGCTAAAACAATTTCATCGCTCTATTTTCCCAAACGTTGCTAAAGTCATAATTGTATTTTTGTGAAATTAATGCATTTTTATTTGTATTTGTTTTGCAAGGTTTACGAGTTTCGTCCTCCGATCCCTCAGAACAAGGGGACCGCAGTGTTGTATCTGCTTAAGAATCTGGATTTGGGCGACTCCTTTGCCATATACATAGGGGACGACCGTACGGACGAAGACGCATTCACGGTGTCCTTCTAAACATGTACAATCAATATAAGTTATTGACGTATTTTTTCTAATATAATATGTCTCTTATTTCAGGTTCTTCGTGAAAGAAATGTTGGGATTGGAATCCTGGTCGCCGAGATGGGTAGGGAAACCCGTGCTTCCTATTCACTTAAGGACCCAGACCAGGTGATTTCTTTTAATCCTATGTGTGTAAATTTATAACCGCCACGTGTGTAAATTTATAACCCGTTGTCTGCTAAGTGGAAGCGGGGAACCAAAAATGAGAGAAATCGGTGTTGGATTTTCAGGTGATGGATTTCTTGAAAATGCTGGTGAAGTGGAAGCAGCATACGGAAAAATAAAGGGTACATATGCTTGCAACATCTTCCCTGCTACTAGATCTATGCCCGTGGCAACCATTAGGGCTATCGGCACTAAGCACTGTGCTTAAACTCTAGTACAGGACAAATTCTGTACTAGCATTGCATGATAGCAATCATTAATCTATCCGAAAACATGTGTCTGGAGCTTTAACAAACACATCATATCCAAAACATCAAATGGACATTGCAGCAGAAACCTTTGTATGACCATGAAAACCTATACATGTCTGCAGAAAGATGGTTCTATAATTATAATGTCAGTATGTGTTAATTATAATTATAATCTCAGTATGTGTACCTACCAGGTACATTTGCATCAAGTGAACCATAACCTACGAAATGCAGGCCACCAGCATTTCTGAAATGTTTCCACCAATGTGGCAACTACCTTTTACTCCCAACACCCAAGTCAGGTGGCATAGTAAACCTATGGAAATAAACAAATTTACCCAACAATTTTCAGTATGTATGCACCATAGGAAGTTAATAAAGGTTTTATGTTGTCCTCTTGGGTAGAGAAAAAGGATCTTACAAGGACTGAACTCAAATGTTCAGGAACATGTCACAATCATTAGTGATTCCACAAGCAAAAACAAATGGGTATGAGACCTTTATTGTTGACTCGAAGCCTAACACACTATCCATGGATAACGCATAGTAGCGTATCCAGCACAATGGCCAGAATGCCATACCAAGCAAAACTTTGTTTTCTTAAAGCTATGAGCTGTAGACCTGTAGTATATTGTGCATTCAGTTAGTAAAGCAATCTAAAAAAAGTGTGGGCATATACTGAATTAACTGAATGCACATATACATCTTTGTTTCATACAGAATTCATTATATTTCTTAAAACCAAATGTTTGGTTTACAGGATGGGCAAAATGCACGAGGTACATCAGATTCCAGACTGCAGAAATAGCAAATGGAAGACTTTATATGAGGATAAGCTAATCATATGTAGGATCTAAAAAGGCCAAGATACAGGAATGAGAAGAGATGCCTACCTGCGGTCTGCAGTAAATAAATTGTCCTCTGAATTTGTATCAAAATCTTGAATAGTTGCAGCGAGTTCTTTTCTCAGACCAAGCTTATCAATAATCCAGCTCCAGATGCCATTCCTAGTTATCTGTTGCTACACATGGAGTAGCTTGCATGGACGATGAAGCAAGGCTGTGTATGTGCCGCATGCTGGTAGATGCTACTGCCGTTTGTGATGCTCGGTGTCTACTTTCATAACAGTAATAATATAATGCTTTTGTGACTTGTACTGTAGAAAATGCTGTAAAATCCTTGAACTTTCCATTGGGCCAATTTGGGCCATCAACGGAATCAGGTGGGCGATTCTATCCCCTCCATTGACCCCTCACAGCTCTCACAGGAACAAAAATTTGCACAATCCTCTTATTGCCTTGAAATTTTGATGTGGATCATGGCACATGTTATCCCATAACATTCCTTTAACTCCTGGTGAGATCAACTCAGATACATTCTTTGTTTCTTGGCTGAGAGGCAATCAGCCAGCCTCCTGCCCCTATGGAAAGCAAGTCACGTAGAAGCCTCAGGCAGGAGATCGATGCAAGAACACGCACACATAGCACCCAGCTGCCACACCAACACTCTGCACATTCATCATGCATCCATCCATGCTGCAGACGCGCGTATCCATTCCAGGGTCCACGCCACCTCCCTGCTGCATTCATCGCGTACACGTCTACGCTGAGCAGTCCGCAAGCACAGACGCACGTGTCTTACTACTCAGGCAAATCATCCCCGGCACTCCGGCGATCCGAGCAGCAACACATTGTTGGCGATCGGCGTCTTCAGCAAGCTTTCCAAGCACATGACACACCGTCTCGCTCCTTCACCATCGACAATATGGCAGCCAATACCTATGCTTAGATGCATATATTATGGACAGCCAGCTTAGAAGATCGTGTGGCTACGGTGTTCAGCAGCCCTTCTTGACAGCAAATCGATCCCAGCGATCATGTTCATCTAGATCGGCAGCCATATGGCAGTGGCAAGTGCTTCGGCAGCAAGGGAGCATGTGCAACCTCTGATATTATCAGCTAGCAATGGCAGCCCAACGACGCCCCACGAGCAAGGTTCTGGGATTCGACCGAATTAGTCCGAATTTCGGCGAAATTCGTCCATTTCGGTGAGGTCCAAAACGAATTTTACGCTTCACATTCCGAAAATTCACCGAATTGAGTCCGAAATTCATCCGAATTTTCCCGAAATTCGTCCAATTCGGTTGGGACCGAATTTTTTTCCAAAATGAATCCCAAAACCTTGCCCACGAGTGTGTGTCCCATGGGCCATGGGGCCCGGCAACACGACTGGTGGCAAGCATGGCAGCAAGCAGCAGCCCGGCAACATGACAACTAACTAGAACATTAGGCGTTGTCACGACTATTTGGTCAAACTTATAACTAAACTATTTGGCCAAATTAAAGTTATAACAACAATCTTCTTGCTTCATAAAAGAATTAAACTAATTATTTTTGTCTTTTTATGTGTGTAAGATTCTTGCATAATCTAAAACTGATTAAAGCGATAATATTCATTAGACATCTTTAGAAACTTTAGGATCAGGCAAAACTTTGATTAAAGGTTGCATATAGATGGCAGACAAGAAATTACAGGAAAAGAAGCTATATACGAAGATAGTACAATATATCAATAAAAAAATCAGATTAATACAAGTCATGTGTGGACTGACGACACACATTTGACATGCCATCACCTCCCATATTTGGCGAGCAAGGTGAAGAGGCAGGGCAACATGTAGATTTGCCATATAAGGAACAACTTTTTTGAAGATAGGCACCATTAGGTGTAGGATCACTGAAATTTGAATGTCATATTAGTAGATGCAAAATTTTCCCACCAACATCAAGGAACAATGCATTAGGTAAATGAGAGACAAGGAATAACAAAATTTACTATTTTTTAGCATTCATATTATAAAATAGCGAAGAGGGTTGCAAAGCGAGCTGTGAGTGTAGCAAAAGGTCAGGCGTATGATGGCCTTTATCAGCGGCTAGGCACGAAGGAAGGGGAGAAGGACATTTATAGGATGGCTAGAATCCGCGAGAGGAAGACAAGGGACATCAACCAAATAAAATGCATCAAGGATGGGACAGATCGACTTCTAGTGAAGGATGAGGAGATCAAGGATAGATGGAGAGAGTACTTCGACAAGCTGTTTAATGGGGAGAATGAGGGTCCTACCCTTGAGTTGGATGACTCATTTGACGATACCAACAGAAGCTTTGTAAGGAGAATTCAGGAGACAAAGATCGGAGAGGCTTTGAAGAGGATGAAGGGAGGTAAAGCGATGGGCCCTAATGGTATCCCCATTGAGGTGTGGAGATACCTAGGCGCCAAAGCGATAGTATGGTTAACTAAGCTTTTTAACCTTATTTTTTGGTCTAACAAGATGCCTGAAGAATGGAGAAGTATATTAGTACCTATCTTCAAGAACAAGGGAGATGTTCAAAGTTGTACTAACTACCGTGGGATTAAGTTGATGAGCCATACGATGAAGCTCTGGGAAAGGGTTATCGAGCATCGCCTAAGGAGAGTGACACATGTGACCCAAAATCAGTTTGGGTTCATGCCTGGTAGGTCGACTATGGAGGCGATTTTCTTATTACGACAATTGATGGAGAGATATAGGGAGCAGAAAAAGGACTTGCACATGGTCTTTATTGACCTCGAGAAGGCATATGACAAAGTACCGAGAAATGTCATGTGGTGGGCCTTGGAAAAGCACAAAGTCCCAACTAAGTATGTTACCCTCATCAAGGATATGTACAGGGTGTGGTGACGTTTGTCCGAACATGTGATGGCGACACCAGTGACTTTCCAATTAAAATAGGACTGCATCAGGGGTCAGCTTTGAGTCCTTATTTATTTGCTTTGGTGATGGATGAGGTCACAGGGGACATACAGGGTGGTATCCCTTGTTGTATGCTCTTTGCTGATGATGTGGTGCTAGTTGACGATAGTAGGGCAGGGGTTAATAGGAAGTTAGAACTATGGAGGCACACGTTAGAGTCGAAAGGGTTCAGACTTAGTAGGACTAAGACCGAGTACATGAGGTGCGATTTCAGTGCGACTAGGCATGAGGAGGGAGACGTTAGCCTCGATGGGCAAGTGGTGGCCAAGAAGGATACTTTTCGGTATTTAGGGTCGATGCTACAAAAGGACGGAGACATTGATGAAGATGTTAGGCATAGAATTTCAGCCGACTGGTTGAAATGGTGTCAAGCTTCTGACGTCCTCTGTGACAAAAGGGTGCCTCAGAAGCTAAAAGGTAAGTTCTATAGGACGGCGATTCGTCCGACGATGTTATATGGTGCTGAGTGTTGGCCTACAAAAAGGTGACATGTCCAGCAATTGAGTGTAGCAGAGATGCGTATGTTGCGTTGGTGTTGTGGGCACACAAGGAGGGATAGAGTCCGGAACGACGATATTCGGGATAGGGTTGGGGTGGCACCAATTGAGGAGAAATTGATTCAACATCGGTTGAGATGGTTTGGACATGTCCAACGGAGGCCTCCTGAGGCGCCGGTGCGTAGTGGAGTTCTAAAGTGAGCCGATAATGTAAAGAGCGGTAGAGGTCGACCTAAACTAACTTGGGACGAGTCCGTTAAGAGAGATCTTAAGGAGTGGAATATCCCCAAGGATTTAGCTATGGATAGGAGCGCTTGGAGATTGACAATCAACGTGCCTGAACCGTAATCTCTTTTTGTCTTGTGCCCTTTTTGTCCCTTTATGTGTCTACTGTTTTCTCGTCTCTTTTGGGTTTCATATCTAGCCTACCCCAACTTGCTTGGGACAAAAGGCTATGTTGTTGTTGTTGTATTCTCCTAATACATTTAATCTTTCCATAGCAATGGCACTTCCATTGTGCCAAAAGTGTATTTTCTCAACGAAAATACCACTTAGGAAAAAAAGCTTAAGCTAGTCCAAGTTGTAATTTTGATCAATAAATGGTAAAATCCTCACACATTGGGCATCATGGTTTCTACCTCTTGTGCTATCAATTTCCCATGCCTAGTAACAAAACCAGCATTATCACATGTGGTTGTTACTTGTTAGATGAAGATCTAAGAGCAACTCCAAGAGCTTAAGAAAATTCACTTGCTAAATCAATCACTTTAGCAAGTTAATAAAATATGTAGAGAGCTCAATTTAATCTCTCTCCAGTAGTTCCTATAGTAGTTCCCTAAAAAATGAAAAAGCCCACAGCTTGTTTCTTTTCTCGTCAACCTCTCCACTACACGCACCGCCACCTGCCTGTCCCCAGCCTCTGTAGCCAGTCGCAGGTGCCCCTCTGCCTTAGTCACAACAAAAAAGGTGCCCCTCTGCCTTGCATGGAAGGCCCCAGCCACCCCCGCTAGGCATCAGCCAGCCAAAAACCGCCTCCAGTCAAATGCAGCCGACCGCTGGCCAACTCCCAGCCCCTTCCAGACTCCCCTATAGCATCCCAGCTAGCTTCAGCTGGTCACTGCCAGTCCAACGGTGGCCAGGGCTTCGCCAAAGCTAGTTGTGGCAGGCCATTGGCGGCTGCAAGTGGACAGGACAGAGGTAGGGCAATGCAGGGTTGATGTGTTGTATGTTAGAAACTATTCATGTGATGACAAATCAGTATGCAATATAAAAACAAATGCACTCCACATGTGAATGTGCTATTCATCAGCCGACAATACAAGAGTAAAACAAATTGCCACCCACATTGGCCACATATCAAACTACTATTCATCAACAAACAAAACTACTTCACAAGCAAACCAATTTGGAATAAAAAACTGAAAGCACAGTTTATCATCACACATTTATACATGAATTATTTGTATGATATAGTTTGAAAGTACCATTCAGCAACAAAAACTAGAGAACAGACAAATCGCTGCCTCTAAACAGTAAAAAACATCCTCCAGCTAGCAGCAGCCAAGGCCGGCCGCAGCTGGGTGGGCGTGGCCAGCAGCTGGTTGGCGTGGCTGGGGAGGCCTTGGGAAGGGACCAGCCAGGCCTCCCAGAGCGTGGCCACAACCAGCCAATCAGTGGCCAACGGCAGGCTGATGGCGGCTGTGTGCAGCCTGAATGGGGTAGGGAGCAGTCATGA